>JARHUK010000307.1:0-10566 GCA_031001725.1 Pseudopyricularia javanii
CGCGATCATTCCAGGCCGTTCCTCTGCAACGCCCTGCAAGCCTTAAAATGGCATAGGATGCAGTCAGGGGGCATGCGAGCGCCCGCTAGGCATTGGCCAGATACAGCAATCGCCTTGTCGATCTGAAGGGCCACATCAAGGCACTCAACACAGCCTATGTACGACGTATGGCAAAGCCTCCAAAAAGGTAAGCCAACTGATTTCCTAGTCTGGCAAGCTGCATCCCCTCGCCCGGCTGTGACCCTGACTGCAGTGCTCAGCATTTCTTGTTGCCTTGGACATGGCAAGCCACTATAGTTGGCAAATGCAGATCGTCGACCTTGGGGCGCTTTTGTTAACAACGGGTGGCCCAAGCGGAGCCGCGCGTATGACCGACCGATACATGTGGTGTCAAGCAGTGTAGTGCACATCGCGTCAGGCGGAATGTGCGCACTGCTGACTGTTACATATGAGTCGACAAGTCCTAACCGGCCAAGGAGCGTAGAGCTATCAGCAATGAGCAGCCCACCCCCTTCACCATGAGGCTCCTTGTGAGGTCCCAAGATAAGGTCTACAAAGACTCCGGTGTGTGCGCATTTATGTTGCAACCCTAACCTGCCGAGGACCTAAGATGTGCCTTGCCTACCATGGCCATCAGGTTGCATGTGTGACAAGTTGAACGACGAGGATCCGGACCATCCGGAAATGGTCAGACTCATGTAGCGTGGGGGTATTCGTACTCAACTGAATCGCTTGTTGTGCAGTGGATTGGTCATGTCTCCTTCTTTGGGAATATCACAGATGAAGAAGCGTTATATTCTTTTGCCACCAAATGGGTTATAGCAAAGGAAACGATTGTAATTGGATATGTGAACGCCTAAAACTCCTGCCGACCGATTTGGTATCATCCCGACCATGCGATGGGCATGGAATTCCCTAAATCAATGTTACAACAAAAATAAGCCGAGCTGAAGGCTCTGCGCTGTGAGAACGGGCGGCTGTGATTGTAGTCCAAATGTGCTGTTTCAATGGCAGACAACGTCGCTAGGAGCCTGCTGGTGATATTGGTGGTGTGATGTGTGAACATGTATGGTGTGATTGGGCTCCATTTATGCGTCAGGATGGGCTCAGTAGAGGCTGGAGAAGACAGCACCAATGGCCGCCTTGTCGTATTTGACGTACTTGCCCTTGCCCTTATCGACTTCGTGGTATCGGTCCCAGAAACGGACGTAAAGCGGCTCAAGCATCTGCTGCATGTCGCGGGCAAACATTTGGCGCACCTCACGCTCCATGCTAAAGGACTTGTGGCGTGCTACCATGTCGTCGAACGCGGCATTGAAGGACGTAAACTTGTTCTTGATACTCTCCTTGTCCTTTGAGCTTAGCTGCTTGAGAATGGTAGCTGAGTCGGCAGTGGCCTGACCAGAAGATGGACGGGCCGACTTGCTCGTGTGAATGACATCGAACAGATGCATCGACACGTCCTTGCACGGCTCTGTGTAGTAGAGCTTGGCCTTCTTCCGGTAAGTCTCGAGCATCCCAAGGCGCATCTCCATCAAGGGTGCCAGCTCTGACTCGCGAATGGATCGCTCGATGATGGCTATGCTGTTTGCGATGAAAACGCCAACCACCGGTTTCTTGCCGTTCATCATGCGCGCTTTTGCGTCCAGCGAGAGCAGCAGAACGTCGATTGTGTCGCTGCAGTAGTCTGCAAAGATCTCCTGCCCGTTGGCCCCAACGTCAAATGAAGCCAGACTCGGTATAGCATCGCCACCGCCACGTGAAGAAGCGAGAGACTTCCAACCACCGTTGCCTAATGATATCATGATGCTCGAGACAGGCCTCAAGAACTCTACCATGGTTTGCAGTCTCTGCATCGTCTCTGCAATGACAGGCGACGGCGCACCATCGGCCGGCAGAGATTGCATATTGGCCACCTTTCTCTTGGTGTCCTCCAGAAGTTCCCCGAGCGAGGTCTTTGCGGTTTCCCTTATTGGCTTTAGACAAGCGGCGAATGCTGCGCGCAGATCCTCAAGCCGGCTCGATAAGCCAGAGACAATTTCGACAATCTCATACGCCAGGAAGCAGTCGGTGTTCAGATGGACCTTTATATGGGCGTTGATTTCACGAAGGGTGCGTGAAAGCTCAACGATTGCGTTCTGGCAGGTTGCTTGGAAAAGAGGGGCCCAGTCATCCCTTGTGAAGATCCTGGTAATGTTCTCGTACTCAGACTCGAACAAACGCTCCATAGCCTGCGCATAAGTGCCGATCCCATTGGTTCCCGCACGATAGACTGCGTCCGGGTTCTTCTTCTTGACCGTGTTGACACTTGCAGCGGCCAAGTTTGCCAGGGTCTCGGCAAGGTACGGGCCGCGAACCTCGGAGTATACCTCGGCAATTGTGGACTCGGGCCCTGCTCCTTTCCCTTGCCGTTGTGACCCGGCGACAAATGCGTATATGGGGCCGAGCCGGTTGACATTGTCTCTTGACAGGATGGGAAAGGGCTTGTCCTTGGTGATGTAGTGTAGAGGCTCAAGCGAGCGTGGGGTTTCGCTACGCAATATCTTGTCAAAGAGAGTTGCCAGCTGTGTGCTCCCCAGATTGACAAGGCGTTGCAGGTCGTTCATGGTCTGTTGATTGGAGCGGAGATTGGAGGCTTTCATATCTGCCAGGGCCTTGTTCAGGCGTTTCAGCGAGTTGAGGTAATTGGACAGGTCTGCCTTTTCGGGCCCCATGCGGATGATTTGCTCCTCATCGTTCTTGCTGTCGGCCGGGGCTCGCAATCGTTCGATGGCAGAAATGACGTTGTCGATGTCTAGATGAAGTGGGCTGGGTGTTAGCCGCCGGTGGTGCGACGTAGGGATGGATGCGAGCAACTCACTATGGCCAAGAACCTGCAGCTTTTTTGTCTCTCCATTCAGGGGGCCGGCTACCTCACGGACACTCTTCCCGGTGGACTCGAGTCTGCCCAAACACGCCTCGATCTTCTTGGTGAGCTGTGTCGTCTTTTCGAGGCGCGAGTTGAGAACGTCGACTTCGGCCCGCGCTTCCTCCTCGACGGCGTGCCTCCCGTTGGCCAAGCCTACCGCCATTTTGACAACAGCGCAAGACTACTGTCCCGACGATATCAGAACGGCAAGCTTCGGATGGTGTTATAGTGGATGCATTGAAACCAGACGATGTCGATTTTTTCGGGCGCAAGGAAATGATGATGGCGTGTAGATCTTCAGACGTCAATGGATGGAGAGAGCTGGTAGGGGGATCAAGCGGGGAACGGTCCTTTCCCCGTGATGTGATGTCGAGTGCATTGACCATGCGTCCAGGTCCAGGCACAGGTTCCACCCATCTAATCCGGGATGCGGCTCCCGGATGGGCCCTTATGCCATATGCTAATAACCGCCATCTATCTCAGGGATTCAGTTACGTTGATTCAGTAAACGGGGTAATTAATACACACGCGTTTTTCGCGCTGCAATCAGTCCCCGCAGCGCGTCTTGCCCCTAGCAATTAATTACAGTAGGTGCTTGCTTGTTGCCCCGTCCAACCCCTCCAGTTGCGCACTTTCAACCCGCCAAAACAACGTCGCCTTCCTCATATACCGCGCGCAACCCAAGCCAACGCCGCATTTCAAAACACCCCCTCTTGTTTGTAGAGCTCAGTGAAGGTCTCTCGCAGTTGGCCCGCTTTGCTCTTCAAAAATCATCATGGATGCCCTCACCCGTGATGAGGCTGCGGCCAATCGCGTGCGACAGGCTGAAGAGTTTCTCGATCCTCGTAAGTGACGTCGAGGCATTTGCCCGTGTCCCGCGTTGCGCCATGTACTCTCTTTTTATTCTGACATCTCATGTTCCCTTGCCGCCCCTCAGATGACCAGAATGCCAGAAGCTATAGGCCTGAAATCATATTGATGCTGCAAAAGAACCAGCGACGGCTGGTGGTGAACATCGATCACGTCCGCGACCACAACGCCGAGATCGCCGAGGGGCTGCTGCTCGACCCGTTCGAGTACGCCCTTGCCTTCAACTTTGCGCTGAAGCAGATCGTCAAGACCGTGCCCAATGCGCGCCCCGATCAGACCGACGACGAGGTCGAATACTACTGTGCCTGGGCCGGTAGCTTCGGCTCGCACGCCTGCAACCCCAGGACGCTCTCCTCGCAGCTCCTCAACCGCATGGTCTCAATCGAGGGTATTGTGACGCGCTGCTCGCTCATCAGGCCAAAAGTCGTCAAGAGCGTGCACCACAGCGAGGTCCAGGACAAATTTTTCTTCCGCGAGTACCGCGACCAGACCATGACCAACGGTGTCACAACCTCGAGTGTATACCCGACAGAGGACGACAAGGGCAACCCGTTGACGACCGAGTATGGCTTTTGCACGTACAGGGACCACCAAACCATCTCAATCCAGGAGATGCCAGAGCGCGCCCCCGCCGGTCAGCTTCCAAGAGGTGTGGACGTTATCCTGGACGACGACCTCGTCGATAAAGTGAAGCCCGGCGACAGAGTGCAGCTGGTCGGAATCTTCAGGACGTTGGGAAACCGAAACACCAACCACAGCAGCGCACTCTTCAAGACTATGATCCTTGCTAACAACGTTGTTTTGCTCTCGAGCAAGGCCAGCGGCGGCGTGGCGACGGCTACCATAACCGATACCGATCTCCGCAACATCAACAAGGTTGCCAAGAAGAAGAACTTGTTTGAGCTGCTTGCCCAATCTCTCGCCCCCAGCATCTACGGCCACGACCACATAAAGAAGGCCATTCTACTCATGTTGCTCGGTGGTATGGAGAAGAACCTCGAGAACGGCACGCATCTGAGGGGTGACATTAACATCCTGATGATCGGTGACCCTTCCACTGCCAAGTCACAATTGCTCCGCTTCGTTCTCAACACTGCTCCATTGGCCATTGCCACAACGGGTCGAGGGTCCTCGGGTGTCGGTTTAACTGCTGCTGTAACGTCAGACAAGGAGACGGGAGAGCGGCGGCTTGAGGCTGGTGCTATGGTCATGGCGGACCGCGGTGTTGTCTGCATCGACGAGTTCGACAAAATGTCAGACATCGACCGAGTCGCCATTCACGAAGTCATGGAACAGCAAACCGTCACCATCGCCAAGGCCGGTATTCACACCTCGCTCAACGCGCGTTGCAGTGTCATCGCCGCCGCCAACCCAATCTTCGGCCAGTATGACCCGCACAAGGACCCGCACAAGAACATTGCGCTCCCGGACTCGCTGCTCTCTCGTTTTGATTTGCTCTTCATCGTTACGGACGACATTGAGGATGCGCGAGACCGTCAGGTGTCGGAGCACGTCCTGCGCATGCACCGCTACAGGCAGCCGGGCACAGAAGAAGGCGCCGTCGTGCGGGAGAACACGCAGCAGTCTCTCGGAGTCGGCATGCAGAGCCAGAGCAACGAGTCGCAGAAGCCTACCGAGGTCTTTGAAAAGTACGACTCGATACTGCACGCCGGTGTGACGGTCACTTCAGGGCGGGGCGCCAACAAGAAGCCGGAAGTGCTGAGCATCCCCTTCATGAAGAAGTACATTCAGTACGCCAAGACCCGTATACGTCCAGTCCTGACGCAAGAGGCCTCGGATCGTATCGCCGAAATCTACGTCGGCCTGCGCAACGACGAAGTCGAGGGCAATCAGCGACGCACCAGTCCCATGACAGTCCGTACCCTCGAGACAATCATCCGTCTGGCAACAGCACACGCTCGGTCACGGCTGTCGAACCGTGTGGAAGAGCGTGATGCCGCGGCGGCCGAGTCGATCCTGCGGTTTGCCCTGTTCAAGGAGCTGGTGGAGGACGAGTCGCGCAAGAAGCGCAGAAAGAAGACCGTCGACACTGCGATGTCGAGCGACGAGGACAGCAGTGACGAGGAGGACGACGACGACAACGACGCCGGCGGCACGGCTCGCTCCAGCGCCAACAGGTCGACTCGGGGCACCGCCCGAACCCGCAGGGGCGCGGGCAATGCTAACGGACGCCGCGCAGATGCATCTGCAGCTGCAGACGTGGACGGAGATGAGGATGAGGACGAGGAGCCCACGACGGCTACTCCTAGGCGCTCAAACAGGAGCGGGCGGGCAGCGGCTGGGTCGTCACAAACGCAATCCCAAATTTCCTATGCTTCGTCCGTTCCAGCCTCCCAGCTGGAAACCCAGGAAGAGGAGGAAGACGCCGAGGCGGATGATCTCGCCGACGAGACGGCAGCCCTGGCTATTGGACAGGACAATGTCTCCGAGATAACAGCACCGCGACTGAGCGCCTTCCGACAGGCTCTCGGCCAGCTCCAGTCCACCGACCTCTTTGAGGATGACACCGCTAACCTAGACGATGTCGTTGAGGCTGTAAACGCCAAGATCGGCTCACAAAGTGGTGGCGCTTTCGGAAAGGAAGAGGCCATCAAGGCGCTGCGCAAAATGGACGAAGCGAACCAGGTCATGTAAGTTGCACCAACCAACCTTTTCCCCCACAGCTCGACCCTTGCGATCTATCGGGTTGCATGCTGACTTTTTTTAGGTACACCGGCGGGGAACTCGTCTACCGCATCTGAGAGTGTTTATTGCCTACAAACGGATTTCATTGTGACTATAAGGCGTTTTGTGGCGTTCTTTTCTGACTGGTTCAGAACCGGAGGCATATGTCGGGCATGTTGTCTTACGAGTAACGATTTGCCATACGAAGAATAATATCAAGCCCAGGCACAAGTCTCGGCAGTGAAGTTGGTGATGCCGGATTCGAAACTTGCATATGTTGTCGAATCTTTGAAAAACAATCGGGAAACCGTCCATTTGCGATAGCGAGTTTTGCTGCCCATGAGCTTTGGTCTTTAGCACGTCGACATGATACGCTCGCATGGTCTCGAGTCGACATAATTCGCAATCAGCGCGAAAGCCGTATTTCTGGGTGTCCTAGATCTGTTTCGCCCCTGCCCTATCTGAGCTTATCCCAAGCCTCAAACCCGGGCCCCCTCCACGCCCACGCGACGACGTAATGGCCCGCCAGCAGCTCCCACTCCTCGACCTCGTCCAGGCCCTCGAGGCCGTCGACCCGCTCCTTCTCGTGCGGGTCGACCCAGCGTGCCCACATGTCATTGACGGTCATGTGCCTCGCGCCCCCGTCGAAGCCCGCGTTCCGCAGCCGCCTCTCCTGGTCTTCGGGCCGCCTGTAGCTAGCCAGGGTGGGCATGGAGATGCCCCGCGCCGCGAGGTTGGAGGTCATGGTCCTCCCGAAGGCGTCGTCGGGCTTTGTGGGCTCGTAGATGACGATGCCCAGGTCCGGGATCGCGCCGGCGAATGCCGCGATCACCGCCGCCGCCTCGGACTCGCGCAGGTAGCAGAGGCAGCACTCTGATATTAGGAGCGTGGGTATGTCGGTCCTCAGGCCCCTTATGGGGGGAGATGGTGGCGGTGGTGGTGGTGGTTGCGCTGCTCCATCGGCCGACTGCTGCTGCTGCTGCTGCGGGGCGGACAGATTCCTCAGGTCGAGGCCATGGCACCAAAACTGGCCGTCGCCAGGAGTGCTGCACCGCCACGAACCGTCGTCCTCAACCTGCGGGTCGGGGAGGAGGGTCCTCAGTGCGGGCGTGGCCCTGACGATGGCGAGCTTCTTTTTGCAGATGAGGGGGAAGTCGATCTCGTGGTAGACAACGCCGGAGGCGGCGTGCCGGCGGAGGAGGCGCAGGCTCCTGGTGTCGGTGCCGGAGCCGAGAGAGATGATCTGCCTCTGCGGCGGGGCCTGCTGCGACTCTTGTTGCTGTCTTTGACGGTCCGCCAGGCCGAGGAAGCTGTCAACGAGTATGTCGAGGCCGGCGGTGCGGGTGTATGTGCCTGCCAAACAAGGGAGACGGCGTCAGAGGGGAGCAAAAACGATGAATATTTCAACAACAAAAAAAACAAAGATAAGAATCCGGACCCCTGTTGATGATCGGCAACCTGCGGCTCGAAAGACCCGGCTCGGTTTGCACAAAGTACTGGGCGAAGGGATCGTCGAGGTAGCCCATGCCCACGGCGCTCATGCGGGAGACTGCGGCGTCGGTGTCGGTGCCTTGTATGGCCGCATCTGACGATTCCGCCGAGTGGCCACCACCAACGCCGCCGCCCCGCCGCTGGAAGCGGCCTCGGCCCCCGGAACCACCCCTCGCTCCTCTGAACGACAGCAGATTAGGTATGGGAGGTGGTGCGGACATTGTCGGTTTTTTAGTTTTAGTTTGAACCCCCTGTAGTTGATTTGCCGTCTCGTATTGCTTGTTTTTTTACGCGCGGCTATTTTTTTGTGGTAGGCTTGGGGGGGTGTTGCTCTGTTGGCTGGCCCCGCCAAACGGTACCTAGCGCTAGTGACGTAACGGTGGGATGTGGCGTGACTTCAGGCGGACTTTTGAGGAAAGGAAGGCAGGCTGCCGGCAGACAACTTTGAATCTCCCAAAAGGCTGCGTCTACATATCTTCCGACTTGAGGGCTTTAGTTACCGCTGATAATTATGGATTTGATCCAAATGGATACAATCACAATGTGAAAAGATTCAATCGTTTCCTTGGCGGAGTCAAAGCAGTCAGTCCGAGATTCCGTTTTCTACAGCCTTACTTACCTACATGTACTCGTGGCGATGTGCTTGTTCGACAGGACCCCTGGCAAAGAGCCAATTTACTCACCATCACGGACCAAAGAGGCATTAAACGATCCACTGACGGCGAGACTCTGGTCACCATTGTTGTCGAGATTGTTGGATTGTTAGTGGAACTGGTACAGGGATGTCGGCTTGCGAACGCGGCACGCACACCCGCAGTCAGCGTTGGAACCCCTGCCAATAGTAGCGTCCTTTTTGCTCAGCCCCCAGACGTCAACGTTGTTGGTGTGGGTGGGTGGCAATACGCCCGTTCGTTGTTGCTCTTATTCTTGAACCACCACCACTCCCGCTCCTTTCAACCTGCTTCTCCTCATTTCCTCTTTCACTTCGATTGCCAGCGACACGGGAGTTTGGTTTCCAGTCCTGCCAATCCTTATTCACAATCAAATAGCCTTGCATATCCATTTGTAACCCATTCGTTTGATTTCTTTTTTTTTTCTTCTTCCCCCCGTCGCCAAGTTGCCCGTCATGCTGTCCGTAGCAACCGCCGGCGCCGGTGCCGTCGCCCTAGCCAAGAGGATGGCCGAAAAGTACCCATCCACGGAGCCTTCGGGGCCGCCGGCCTGGTTGCAGGCCGTAGTGTTCTGTATCTACATCGCCCTCTTCTTGTTCCTCGTCCTGGTCAACTACACCCTCACCTCCGTCTTCACCACCCTGGCCATGGTCGAGGACCCGGACACGAGCCCGTCCTACGCCGCCCTGACGCTACAGGATGAGGAGGAGGGAGGCGACGCCGCCCGCAAGCCCGACGACAGCGACCCGTCGCAGCCCGCCGACGCCGCCGTCGTCGCCGGACCCCTCACGTCCAGCGTCCGCGCCACCGCCCGCCACCTCTACTCCGCAGGCGGCCTCCGGATGTTCAGTCGCGGCTTCGGCTGCTACTTGGTCCTGCACCTGATCCCCGGCCTGGCCGGCGCCCTCTTCACGCCGGTCCCTGCCCTGTTCCCCGTGAGCACTCTGGTCGCCACCCTGGCCACCTGCCACCTCCAGGCCGTCTGGGTCCACATCGTCATGTCCGCCCGCAAGAACACCATCAGCTTCTGGGGCCGCCTGCCCCCCTTCGGCCGCACCTTCGAGGCGACAAAGTACGCCATCTCGCTGTTCTGGCTCGCCGACCTGGTCACCACCCTGGTCCCCTTTGGCATCACCAAGCTGGTTCACACCGCCAACGAGCACAAGACCTACCCGTTCGCCGTCGTCGCGTTCCTCATGTGCATCGTCTTCTTCCGGGTCCCCGCCCTGGTCGCGCTCGTGCGCGTGCAGGCAAGCCTCCTGCCCGCCGACGAGTCCGCCATCGTTGCCTTTGACCGCTCCTTTGGCGGTCGCGTAGGCCCAGAGGTCGTCGACGGCAAGGGCTACGCTTCGATCCGCGATGCCCTCGACAGCTTCGACCGCGCCTCATGGGTGCGTCTGTACAAGGTCTTCGCCAAGGCCTTCTTCCTCAACATCGCCGCCTGTCTTCTGGCCGCCCTCGTGTTCATTGGCAGCAACGCAATGACCGTTAGCAGGTGAAGCTCCGACTGCCCATACGAGGGGCGAGGCGGGCTTTGAGGGTTAGTTTATTATGCAGGTACTTGTCTGCAAACGGGATCCTGGTTGTAAAGAGGGGAGAAGGTTACATACATGTATAGTGCAATCATCCTCCAAGTCAGAAATGTCTGAACAAACGCCTCTACCCCACAGATGTTCACTATTTCCATGCAGCTCGATAAAGCATTCACAACGGTTTCTGCCTCAGCGGGTGTCCGGTCTGGAATCTATCAGATATTAAACAAAAACAACAAGTGACCATGTGCATCCCCCATAGCCTGCCCATCCCCTATCAAGAGATCTGAAAATCAAAATTCAACCAGGGACTCTTCCAAAAAGTCCAGTCATATATATATATATATATATACCCAACAATCCCCTGCCTGACGTGACCTTCCCGGGCTGGCCTCGGTGAGGCCAGACA
>JARHUK010000309.1:0-22541 GCA_031001725.1 Pseudopyricularia javanii
CACTTACGTACAGTCTGATTTGCGACAAGAGGAGTACGAGGAAGCTGTAACCGAGGGACCGGTAGGGTTACTTTGTTCAAAAGGGATAGAAGGAAACGGCCCGAGTGTTTCGTTCCACAATGGTGGAAACAAAGACTCCTTGTTTGGGATTCCCAATGAATGTGACAGTAGTTGAACCTCCCAATCGGAACCACTGCGAAAGGATGAGTCGCTAGGATCGCCAAAAAGCTTGATTCAAAGCTTGTTTTCGTCCGATTACCTGAATCGCCGCTTTTCACTCGAGCTCATTGCTGGTGCCCCCACGATCCGTCCAGGAGGGACGAAAAGAGTTCAGACTCTAATGTCCTAGTTAGGCACAACCGCCGCGCTTGGGGCAGTTTTGTATATGGGACAAAAATTCCGGCGGCTATAATGGCGCGGGTTCCAAGATTAAGAATAACTTTCTATCTGCCTTGCGTCTTGAGGAACGGGATTTCTGGTAGTGGATTAAAGATGCCAGTTTCTTCGCTACTTTAGTTCAGTGGGTTGCAGAAACAGAAAATGGCAGGCAAACCTGCCTTTCTACCAAAGTACATCGAACATGAAGCCTTCGTGCTACCGTGCAAAGTCAATAGCCTATTACTCACGACGACGTAGTACAGTACTTGGTACAGTAGTAGACTGCCGCCCCTTAGCGAAAGAAGTTTGAACCTTATCGAGTTGGTGTTTGAGATAAAACTATTTCTTTTGACTCGTTAACGACGCAATGACCGTTGAAAACGCTGTCACCATGTGTGTCGCCGTAGCAGATAGAAAGGTTCGAGTGGTTCTGATGCAGTTAACGGAGTAATGGTTTGCATATCCACTCCAAGCACCTGGCTTGCACCCTGGCTCATGATTGGGGACACAGGATATATAAACTCCCCATCAGTCCCTTACAGGAGATGTTGTGTGCAAATCTTTCTACATATCCAAATCTATAACAACTACTTGCTCCAGATCAATCAATATACGCCAGATCGATATATCCATACCCACCAACAGTGCCTCCTACACCAAACAAGATGCGCTTCTCTATCGTCCTTGCCCTTCTCCCCCTAGTCCTCGCTGCCCCCTTCCCGGACAATGCATCTAGCAGGCAGTCCAACACCATCAAAGACAACGTCAACAAGGCCGCCGATGTTGCCAACAAGGAGGTCGACGCCATCCAGCGTGCCCAGAGCAACATCAAGAATGGCCAGTCTCCCAAGGCCGCCGAGGCAGACCTGCAGACGCAACTGAACAAGGGAACGCAGCTCAGGAAGCAGAACCAGGCCGCCGTCTCCAAGCTGCCCAAGCGCCAGGAGGACCAGGGGCTGGACCTGGAGGATGATAAACAAGAGAACGACGCTCCCTTCATTGAGGTCTCCCCTACCGAAGCAGAGCTGGAGTCCAACGATGAGGCCGCTGGGGTTGATGACAACATCACCACAGATGAAAATGTCCTCGAGACGCGTGCCAGCAAGTCCCAGGCGACCAAGACATTGAACAGCATCGCCGATAAGCAGAGGTCGGCGCAGAACACAATCAACGGGTTCAAGGGCACCTCGGCCGACTCGGCTTCGCTCGCATCGCTGAAGACGAGCTTCCAGAACGGCAACGCCAAGCTTTCGGCGCTCACAGGAGAGGTAGGTTGGCTCCTTGATGAATCACGAATATTGTTTCCCACTCCAAATAAGAGCTAACGAATACTTCCAGATTCCGGGAAAGAAGTAAATCGAGCTTGACAGCAAGCAGGGGAAAAACTCACGGTCAAGTGGGTGCAATGGTGGCTGCCGATTATGGATCTGTGGAATTGCAGAGGATGTATATAGGGATCTTGCGGACATATCAGGAGTAGGAAGAATGAATTTTAAATACCATCCATCAACTTGCCTGCCTCGCTGGGCATCTCCACACGGAGCCTCGCCTCACCTGGATGAACGGAGGGGAGGGGGCAGGCTGTCCAGGTTGCGACGTCGGTTTCTTATACAGGAAGAGGTGTTCACCGCCAAGCGAGGCCAATAGTGACCCCGTTTGCACCACTGGCCACACGCCAAGGTCCAGTGCTTTATGCAGTTGGTTGGTCCCTGCAGATAAAGACAACAAGTGGCCCGCTTGCTCCAGGCAGCAGTGCACCCCTGGCAGGCTCGGTTCACGGGGCGGGACCAACAACGGAATCGTAGCCTAGATCCAGGGGCAAGCGTGCGGGCGCACATATAAACCCCTAGGAAGGCTCCATGGCCGCTTGTTCCAACAACACAAAACAGCGTGAAAGAACTCATGGAAACAAAGCCAAGATATTGAACAACAGCAAAGAGCAGGACGCAACCATGGTCCAAATCACAGATCTCGCCACTGAGATCCTGTCGTACATTGTGTCACACCTGGACCCTTGCAGCTCAGGATACGTCGGAGGCAGTACTCGAAAGAGTAACTACAGCCATAGAGAGCCCCCCACAAGTATCAACGACCTGAAAAACTTGCGCCTGGCATGCAAAACGCTCAGCGCCGTCGCCACACCGCAGCTCTTCCGTGTGGTGCGCCTGCAGCCGACCCTGCTGTCGGCCGCCAAGTGGGAGACAATCCTCCAGCACGCGACTCTGCGTCAACATGCGCGTCAAGTCATAATCAGCACAGTGTTAGACGAGGACCGTGAATGGGGCACGTTTGAGCGGCCGGAATGTTGGAGCAATGCCATCGAGCGCATCCACATGTTTCCTGCAGTTGACGACGTTGTGCTGCGCTTCTCTGCCGCCTGTGCTGGCGAGGATTCCGAATCAATGGGCTGGGACGATGTGCCTGAGCGTCGGAAAGAGCGACACGCAGTGCTGGACTTGCTCTTTGGTGAGCTGGACAACGTCAACCAGAGGGCCGCCGGCGATGGATCCGTCCGTGGCAACGAGCCTTTGAACGCCAAGGACTTACGAAACTCGCTTCTCGAGGGTGCAGGCACATATTCGGAAGCTCGCCGCAGCATTCGGTCGCTGACCGTCAAGAACTTGCAGAACGTGATACACGAGGGCGCGCAGAACAAAGAATTCCAATCCGTCTTGTCGAGCCTCCAGGAGCTGCACGTCTATATCTGTACCGAGAGTATCTCAGCCAGTCCGGAGAACAGCATTGATTTGGTAGAGGTCGGGAGGTTCTGGCAGCCCGGCGGCTTTGTCGACCTTTGGCTACGACCTACGGCGTCCAATCTCACGAGTCTAACACTTTACTGCGACACGTACTATGGTATCATCCCCAATACCGAGCCCTCTGATTCCCGCTTGCCTTCCATGCCGAACCTGCGGGAGTTATCGCTGGGAAATTTCAGCATCACGTACAAGCGACAAGTCGACTGGATCGTGTCGCACAAGGCGCTGCGGAGGCTTTGGCTGGATGATTGCCCCATTGTGCACCATCTCAACGTCGGCTCAGGAAACGAGATTAGCAGGTTTGAAGAAGCCCTCGACGTCGAGGAGCTCAAATTTAAGGCGATTGCCAGTGTGGAATACCTGGGCGGTGGAGACCAACGGCAACGAGAGATATACAAACGCACCTACAACAGCGCTCTGCGGTGGTCCAGCGTATTCAATCGAATTCGCATCGAGTTGCCCGAGCTCAGAGACTTTCGAGCGAATCATGGCTCCTGGTCAGACGTGTGTTACTGCCCGATAAGTTTACTAAAGTGCTCATCATCGGACTCGCTGTCATCTCTAACATTCGAGCCTGTTGTTTCTGTAGGACAAAGCGTTCGAACTGCGTCATAGTCTCCCGATTGGACTCGACGACAACAGATATATGGCATTTGACTGCGGGACGGGACCAAGTGTCTGGATTGAATCAATGATCAATGACCAGGATTGTGAGGAATTCGGACACAAGGTATCAATGGAATATGAGGAAACCTTTGAGTACGGCTTACAGCCACCCCATATAGAAGACTCCGCGGTGGAGGAGGCTGATCAGAAGGCCTATGATCGCTTGATGGCCAAAATCTCTGGGGGCGGCGAGCTAGAGCGCGTGTAGATCGAAAGTTCCCAGAGCCGTCCTCTGGGAAGATCAGCCAAGATAGCAGCTTCCACGTCACCGAAGACGGCCGCGGGTCCTTGGCATATTGATGGCGGCCTGGGTCTTTGAGGCTGAGAGGTCTTATTCGTGCGGTGCTCGGGGGTGTCATGCGCCCGCAGTTACTATCTTTCTCGACTCGGGATTGTTCACAATGTGTAGCCGTTTAGGCCGGCATCTCCTCTGCCACTGGCAGTCAGCTTAATTAGACAATCTCAACTATTATTGCCTTGATCCCGGTCCGCCTCGAGGACTTCCCACCACAGGTCAACAGAAAGCCATGGAGCTGTGGGATCGCCCCGCACGCGTTGCCGGCAGGAGGCCGGGCATGTTGGAGGGATACGACCGCGTCTCCAGTGCCGTCAAATTGGTTGAGTCGCCTTTCGCCGACCCTTGCGTCATTCTACCCCGACCAGCAGCTCCACTGGGGCACGTGGATGACGAATTTTTTCTACCCACGGATTCGGGCCTTTTTTCTCGCCAAAAATGTGGAGGTAGTACTCTTCCAGACTGCTCTACTACTATAATATACCGCCTCCGGTGTCGAGTAGTAGTCTATTTGTGCAGCGTTAGCAGAGCATGAACCGAAAGAAAGAAGCATATGTAACTTAATAGCCATAGTTGGACAGAGTAGGATGCCTACCTATCCAACTAGGCAGGGACTTGATGCTTGCTATATGATCTTCAATAGGTGCTCCGGTTGTCGTTCGGGTAGATGAGGCCTTTGCCGAAGATCAAACGAAACCCCCAATGAACCCCCTCGTCCTCCTCATATTTACGCGTGGGCTGGCAGGGATTGACCCCGCAAAATCTAACCCCGGACTGACTCGGTTACGGCATGTATGTTGTCGGCAAAGGATCACCAGTTTGTGACTCGGCCGATGAGGAAGAGCTCATCTACGCGGAAATATCAGGAACAAGTCCTTGCTTAGCAGGGCCGCCATGTCCTCCAACAGAGGAGATTTGCATGCCTCCCCCTCAAAAATGGGGCCGGTCAGGTTGTCATGAAAGAAAACAAGACAAGGTATTTGTAGCGCGCACATCCGGCGCGATGCCGAGGGATGGCTTCCACTGTGCCTGTTGCTTCTCTTCTCCCAAGCTCTCAAGACTTCTCTCGGCGTAAAGACTGCTCGAGAAAATGGCTCGTACCTCGTGGAAGTTGGCACTTATCAGTGCCCTGCCTTCTCTATCGTCAGCCGTACCAACCGTCGTTGGAGATAGCTGCCGGTATGCAGGCACCGCAAATGCCACGACGGGCGTGAGCAAATGGCTTGGCATCCGCTATGCCGCTCCGCCTCTTGGCCCTCTGAGGTTCATGCCGCCCCAGGACGCTGCTTGCCCAACTGAGGTCCAAAACGCGACAGAGGTAAGCCCAATGAACGGCCGCTGTAATGCGCAATGGCCCTTGAGGGGGACTGTCTAACAAGCTCGCAGCATGGTCCCATCTGCATCGGGACAGGGGAAGCAGAGGCCACCGACCGTTCCGAAGACTGCCTCTTCCTCGACGTGTACGCGCCCACCAATGCCACTTCGACTTCCAAGCACCCCGTCTTCGTCTTCATCCAGGGCGGCGGCTTCAACTTCAACTCCAACCCAAACTACGACGGCACAGGCCTGATCAAAGCCAGCGGGCACGACATGGTGGTGGTGACCTTTGGCTATCGCGTGGGACCCTACGGCTTCCTCACCAACGGCGACCAGGTCACGGCGAACAACGGCCTTCGGGACCAGCGCAAGGCGCTCGAGTGGGTTCAGAAGAACATTGCCCAGTTCGGCGGCAACCCGGACCACGTAGTGCTGGCCGGTGGCTCGGCAGGCGCCGCGAGCGTGTCCCTGCAGCTGACAGCGTACGGCGGGCGGGACGAAGGCCTGTTCCACGGCACGGCGGCCACGGCCGTGTCCTTCGCCACGGTGCTCACCGTCGCCGAGTCTCAGTACCAGTACGACAACCTGGCCGTGCGCGCGGGTTGCTCAGTGCCCGACTCCCTGGCCTGCCTGCGATCCAAGAATACGACTGAGCTGCAGGCGGCCAACCGGCCGAGCCCTTACCCGGGCGCGGCCGAGGCGCCGCTGTACATGTGGAACCCCGTGCTCGACGGCGACATGCTGACAGAACTGACGTACACGGCGTTTGAGGAGGGCCGCTTCGTGCGGGTGCCCGCAATCTTTGGCACGGCGACCAACGACGGGCGGTCGTTCGCGCCGAGGGGCACCTCGACGGTCGGCCAGGGCAACACGTTCCTGCGCAACCAGTTCCCGTACATGACGCTGGCGCACCTCGGCCGGCTGAACGAGCTGTACCCGAACGAGAACCAGACGTGTCCCGATATCGGGTGCTACTTTGGGCAGGTGAGCGCTGCGTACGGCGACATGCGCTACATGTGCCCCGGCACGTGGATCTCGTCGACGTATGAGAAGTACGGACTCGGGGCCAAGTCGTGGAACTACCACTACAACGTCGAGGACCCGAAGCAGGTCGCAGAGGGGACGGGGGTGCCACACACCGTAAGCCGTTCATTCCTCCAGCGTCACCCCATTTCCATGTGTTTCAATGCTGACTTTTTTTTTCTTTTCTTTTCTTTTCATCAAACCTTAGGTCGAACTTCATGCCATCTTCGGCCCCGAGAACACCAACGGCGGTGCGCCGGCGAGCTACTACCCCGGGCAGATCAACGCGCCGGCGGTCGAGGTGGTGCAGGGCTACTGGACCAGCTTCATCCAGACGCTGGACCCCAACACATACAGGGTGGCGGGTTCGGCGGCGTGGGATACGTGGACGGAGGCGGAGCAGGACCGCATGCTGTTCGGGACGGGCGGTACGACGGGGATGGAGGTGGTAAGCGACAAGGAGCAGGAGCGATGCCGGTACATTACGTCGATCGGAGTGGCGATCAAGCAGTGATTGATGGATTTGACGTCGTGATTCACTGGAAAGCGACGAGATGCTGTCAATTGAAGATTTTGATTTGACTCTCGACGGTTCTTGCTATCGAAAGATTCCGCGGGTTAGGGCTGGCGATTGCTGAGAACCTCGGTAAATCCTCCTTAAAAAAAAGGACTTCCAGGGGCTGCATTGTGGGTTCTTCGGGGGAGCTTCCACTTTCTGATGCCATCCGTACACCGCAACTATAAAAAGCAAAACAAGAATACCGAGGTGTGGAGAATGGAAGGTCTTGGTGACGACAAAACGCCCGAAGAAAGTGGTATTTTTATGCCAAAGTCAAACTGTAAATGCACGTAAATGGCCCTGTTGAAATCAGACAAGACCCATTTATAATCACGCCTTGAGCTGCTGGTATTTATCGTGTCGCTCGCTGCTATTTAGAGTCAGTCAAAGTTTGCGAACCGTTATACCCAAACCGCAAAAAAAAGGCAGCCTAACAATTGCCGGGCATAAGCACCTAAAACAAAATGTCGACCAACAACGTCTCCGTCGTATTGGCCGAGAGGCCCAAGCCTAAGATCATCCCCGGCACTACATTTGCCAAGAAGGTCCAGCCGGCACCCACAGAGGCCGACTTGAAGGAGGGTGAGATCCTGGCGGAGACGCTATACATCAGTCTCGACCCGGCGATGCGCGGTTGGTTGAACGGTATGTTTTCTTTTGTCCCTCTCGAGACAAGGGATGAAGTAGCCAAAGCCCGCCAAATTTGCAGCCCAGAAATTCCAGCTAACCATGAACCCCACACACGCATACATTAGATTCCCGCTCCTACATCCCTCCAGTCCAGATCGGCGAGGTGATGCGTGCCGCGGCCGTGTGCCGCGTACTCGCCTCGCGCTCCAGCCTCGCCAAGCCCGGCGACCTGGTCTACGGCATGCCGGGCTGGCAGCAGGTCGCCGTGCTCTCCGAGGCCGCGCGGACCTTTGAGCCGCCCTTCCAGCTGCCCGCCGACGGCCGCCCCACCGACCTCCTCGGCGTGCTGGGCATGACGGGTCTGACGGCCTACATGGGCCTGGCGCACGTCGCCGACGTCAAGCCCGGCGAGACGGTCGTCGTGTCGGGCGCCGCCGGAGCGACGGGCAGCGTGGCGGGCCAGATCGCCAAGCACGTCTACGGCGCGAGGGTGGTGGGCCTCGCCGGAGGGGCGGACAAGTGCAAGTGGCTGGTGGAGGAGCTGGGCTTCGACGCGGCCGTTGACTACAAGGCGCCCGACTTCAAGGAGAAGTTTGCCGAGGCGACCAAGGGGTTTATTGATGTTTACTGGGATAACGGTGAGCCTGCACTTACCTGGTGCTTTTTTTTGAGTCGCGCTTCTTTTTTGAGAAAGACAACTAACAAATCGCTGCATACAGTCGGCGGTGAGATTCTCGACATGGCGCTGTCACGGGCCAAGAAGCACGCGCGGTTCGTCATGTGCGGCGGCATCAGCACCTACAACGACAGCGAAGTCCGCGGACCAAAGGTAACATATACTAAGCCCAAGCACGCAATGTGCAAATAAACGACGCAAAAAAGAGAACCCAGGCTGACGTGTTCCAACCCTAGAACATCAACATGGTCATCGCCATGTCCATCCGCATGCAGGGCTTCATCGTCTTCGACTACATCAAGGACTACGCCAAGGCACGCCAGGACCTGGCCAAGTGGCTTGAGGAGGGCAAGATCAAGCGTGGCGAGACCATCATCAAGGGCGGCATGGACGTAGTGGAGCAGGCGCTCGTAGATCTGTTCAACGGCGTGAACAAAGGTACCTATCACGCATTAATTCCAAGATCGTGCTCGGAACCGACATTTTTGAGCATTGGCTAACAATGTCGTTTTATCAGGAAAATTGCTTGTCGAGGTCAAGCAGCCCGATGCGCCTTCCAGGCTGTGAGGGGTAACTGGATTCTAGCCATGATTTTGCTAAGGCGGTCAAGGACAAATATGGGCGAGACCAAAAAAAAACCCCGCCAGCTTGGAGCGCCAACTGTGCCTTGACTTGTTACGGAGAACCCTGGATCGGCGCCTCTGCATCCATCTGCGCCAAGGGGCAAATGACAGAGACCAAAACCCAGGGGGAATAACCGGGTTACATAGATGGAGGTCTAGACGAGTCGAAACCCCTGACCCCCGAACTGGCTGAAAGGCTTTCTGCGAGTGTGGTTTTTCTTACCACATGTTTACTCAATCAAAACCTATTCTTCGCCTTATTATTAAATGAACAAGAACAAAGGAATGCAACGCCGAAAGCGGCTCGATCTCCTGGTTTTTGATTGGCGGGATAAGGAGCGTTCGTGGTCTAGAATACTGATTGCCCCGATCTGATGAAATGCGGAATTATAGTGAAGCATATCTCCCCTACCCCAAGGTACACAGCCAATTGGCATGCAGAGATAAGCCTGTGCCTGTGAGATTAGATTGTCAACGTCTTCCTTATCCTCCACTCCCAAATTTCGGTTTTGTTCTGTCTTGTCTTGTCTTGTCTTGCATTGCTTACCTAGGGTCCTTTTGGTAAACGTCCCGTCTTTATGGGTCAGGTGGTGGTGCGTTGGGATTTAGACCAGACAGATCTTGTGGGGAGCCTACCCCCCAGCCCCGGATCGATCTCTTGTTACGAGTATGACCAAAAAGAGACGACGGCGCCGAAAAAAAGGACACCCACACACACGATGCGCTTCCCGAATCTTCTCAGAAGGGGGCAAAACCAGCCCGGCTCCGCCCTAACGGCGGGCCCGTTGGCTTCTTATTTGGCTGACTCGCGCCTCACATAAACAACTGCGACCCCCAGTACCTTGCTGCATATGTTGTTGTTTACCAAATGCCGTTTGCAGAAAGCAGCCCAACACATACCGTCTTGTTCACAAAACCCCCAGGTCTTCAAGTACTTTCCGGGGAGGCAGTGAAAAGAAAAAGAAAAAGAAAAAGAAAAAGAACAACAAACCTGTTTGGCCCAGATCGAATATCTCTCGCTTATCAAAAGATCCTCTCCGCACGCCAAAACGCCTTGCGATAAGGCTTGCGGCTTCCCTATCTTTTGTGCCGCACAAGCTCGAACTGTTTGGTTATCTCTTGTCTGTCGATCGGACGGACGGTTGGGTGCGCCAACCCACTCGGGATTCCCAGTTTGGATTCACCCCGGGTTCACTCAGCAACTTTCTCTTCCCATGCGATTTGCATGCCGTCGAGAATAAAACCAACGTTCAAGTGCATCACACGCCAACACCGCAAAGATGGGATCCCAATTTGAGCCACTTACTGTCTTGGTTTCAAGCCGGGCGATTCTCACGCTTGAGGATGACAGTCTGGTCCTTTCGCCTGCAACCATCACCATCTCACCAAACTTCGGCAAGATAGTTGCCATAGTGCCGACGATACTACCAGCCAGCTCTTTCCCGTCTTCGGTCACATATGTGGACCATTCGCCGAAACTTCTCATCCCCGGACTCGTTGACGCCCATGTCCACCTCAACGAGCCCGGTAGGACGGAATGGGAGGGCTTCAATACGGGTACGCGCGCCGCCGCCTCCGGTGGAGTCACCACCGTCATCGACATGCCCCTCAACGCCATCCCACCCACCACGACCGTTGCCAACTTTCAGGAGAAGCTCAAGGCCAGCGTCGGCCAGTGCTGGGTCGACGTGGGCTTCTACGGCGGCGTCATCCCGGGCAATGCGGAGCACCTTCTCCCGCTCGTGGACGCAGGCGCCCGCGGCTTCAAGGGCTTCCTGATTGAATCCGGCGTCGACGAGTTTCCCGCCGTGGCGGCCAGCGACATCGCGCTCGCCATGAAGACGCTCAAGGACGCCCCGACGACGCTGATGTTCCACGCCGAGATGATCCCCCCAATCGCCGACAGCGTAGGCGATAGCGCCGGGTCATCGGACCCACCATTGGCCCCGAAGGGCGAACTGACGGCCTACAACACATTTCTCGAGTCGCGGCCGCCCGTGTTCGAGACGTGCGCCGTGGCTGAGATCCTGAGCATGGCGGACCTCGCGCCGTCCCTGCACCTGCACATCGTGCACCTCTCGGCGACCGAGTGCATCCCGCTGCTGCGCGAGGCGCGCGGCCGCGGCGTCAACGTCACGGCCGAGACGTGCTTCCACTACCTCGGCCTGGCGTCCGACGACATCGAGGACGGCGACACGCGGCACAAGTGCTGCCCGCCCATCCGCAGCAAGACCAACCAGGACGGCCTCTGGAGCGAGCTGGTGCGTGCGAGCCACGAGGATGGCGTCATCAGGACCGTCGTCAGCGACCACTCGCCCTGCACGCCCGAGCTCAAGCTCCTTCCCGGCCACCTCGCACCCCAACCCGAAAGGCCGGCGCTCCCTCACCAATCTGACTCTGGCGTCGACGTAACGTTCAGCCCGAGCTCGAAGAAGGCGGAGCAGCCCCAGGGCAGCAGCAGCAGTAGTAGCGGCGACGCGCCCGCCCGAACCGCCCAGGGCGACTTCTTCGCCGCGTGGGGTGGCATCTCGTCCGTCGGGCTGGGCCTGCCGATTCTGCACACGATAGCGGCGCGGCGGGCGCGCGAAGGCCTCGAGGCGCCGACGCTGGTCGACATGGTCCGGCTGACGAGCCAGGCCACAGCCAGGCAGGTCGGGCTGGGCCACCGTAAGGGCGGGCTGCGCGTTGGGATGGACGCCGATGTGTGCGTGTTCGACGACGCGGCCGAGTGGACGCTGCGGAGCGGGGAGATGCGGTGGAAGAACAAGTGCTCGCCGTGGGAGGGGCACCAGTTCAAGGGCAGGGTGCTCGAGACGTGGCTCCGGGGACACAAGGTTTTCGAGTACGGAGGCGAGAACGGCGGGTTTGTCGGGGGAAGCCCCGTCGGCGAGGCAATCGTCGAGAAGAGGACGGCGTGAAGTGCGTCGGTTGTGCCACGTTCTAATTACCAGTGACGCGCTTCTCGGTTACCATTTGGTCCCCATTCGAAACTTCCTACAGGGCCGCCCGCTAAGCTTGGACGCTGTGGGGTGCTGTGGAGACTGTCAGTTGCGTAGTAGCCCGTATTAACCACCTTGCAATTAATATTCTACGAAATTCTAATACCGATAAATACCGGAAAAGCTTAAAGGTTATGTTGAATTAAATTTACGATTTCCAAAATGTTTGTCGAGTTAATCGGCTTTTGGTAGCTCTCAGGGACTTTCATATTATTTTAAACCACGTTGAGCTGTCTCCGAAGACTTGCTGCATCGGGGCGATGGTGATGTGAGATGCGGCAGGCTTTGGTTGGCAGTTGCTCTCGACGCTGCGGGGACAAGGAAGGAGGGGTGCTCACCGCACTGCACTTTCTTGGAGCTCACCGGGCAGGAAAGAAGTACCGACCGGCCTACGACCCTGCGACCCCCCGCTAGATTGGGAAATGGGAACTCGCACGGCGACAGTATCTTGCGCATTCCGTACTGTACGTGCATCCATCCTGTCAATTTCATGCACTACGCGGTTCCTGCGCGGCTCAATCAAAGCCACAGGACGATCCCATCTTTGCTTCTTGTTATATATTTGCTTCTGTCAAAACCAGACGAACATGTATGTCGCCTTCAAACAACGACCTCCCTGCCGAATGGCGCCTGGATCAGTCAGTGCTCGGGTGCTTGATTTTATGCTTCTTTGATTCCCACCGAGAGGCACAGTAGCATCCAATTCCATCGCTCGAGCGTCAGCAGCATGGAACCAAAATTACGAATCGGACGCCAGCACCCGTCGGGGCTACCGCTGGACCGATTGGGCAGGGCAAGAAAGCTGCTCGCCATGGGAAGATCAACCTGGGGGTCCAATTTATCTTGCGCCTTGCTCTCGCTTCGATGGTCGGAGTGATCCCCCAGCCCTTGGCCTCGGGCGGATTATGGGCCTCCGATTCCCCGACTTGCCATCGCTTCTCCACAGCCTACAGGCGAGCCAGCACGGAACGTTTGTTTCCCGAGCAAAACCCCTCAGTGCCATCACATCCAATCTCACCCAAGGAGATGACCATGGCAACACAGCAGCAACGATGCTTATGGCGAACAGCCTGGCCGCTGTTGACCATGGGTCAGATGGAGCAGCCGAGCACACAGCTTCAAGCCTTCAAACGCTGTCTCGTCCCATATCTGTGGTTGCATTTCGTTTGGGGTCCATGAACCATTGGACCTTGAGATAGGCTAGCTCTACCGAGACTCCGCGTCGTTGCGGACCGCGTTTCCTGCTTAGTGGTTCTTGGAGATCACAGGGTCGCATTCTGGTGGCACATCCCTCGCTTGCCCTTTGGTGCATTTTGGTCCCCTCCTTTAAATTCGAACCTGCAAGTCTTCGTGGCGAACACCGTTCGTCTTTGTTCACTTGATCGCCGTCATCGAGGTTGACCGTCAACTTCGTGCGTGTATCAGGTGTTCAGTCAGTACGACTAGCCATATGCTACCTACCGCCGTTTAATGCAGCAATTCCTGCTGACAGTTGTGGTCCAGCCTTCCCGTGTCATGGCTTAGCGGCGTCATCCACCCGCGCCAACGTCAAATTTGCGCCGCACACGAAGCTTTGGCCGTTTAATAGCAGCTAGACCGAGATTCAGTCAGACTTCAAAAGAAACTGCCGTAGCCACGGCATCAAGAATTCGCAATGTCTGATAAACCATCTACGGAAGTCCCCCACCCGGCCGAGATATCAGGAAACGGCTCGGAAGTGGACAACCAAGAATCCACCAGGCCAACGGACGAGCCCACGACACAGCAAAGATCTTCTGAACCCAGCGACGATGAAGTGACACCAACCGCGGAGAATCCAAGGTCGGAAAGGGCGAGCTCAATCGCAACGTCGCACATGGATCGTTATATCCCCGAAAAGCGCCACGAAGAGGTGACCGAGTCTGCGGCGGCCGTGTACAATGCCCAGAACCTCTCTCTGGCCGACGTTGAGCAGGTCGACGTCCAAATCCGCGATTTGCAAGTCTCTGTTGATACCTCGCCTTCGATATGGGACCCTTCGACGTACACGGAGCTAGCACAGCAGACCTTTTCAAGCAGCAAGTCCCAACCAGCCGATCATGTCAAGGTTTTGCTGCAGTCCGTCTCTGCTTCTTTGGCCCCCGGCACCTTGACAGCCATCATTGGAGGTAGCGGTTCCGGCAAGACAACGATGCTCAACACCCTTGCCGATCGCGTGTCCAGCTCACGACTCTCGGTAACCGGCACCACTGTTTTCCGTAACATCAGTGCCGGGCAAGGCCTTGATGCACCGGGAGGAACCATACAGTCGGTGCGACACGCATACGTGATGCAGCAGGATATCCTACTGCCTACCCTAACGGTGCGCGAGACTCTGCGGTACTCGGCCGATCTCCGGTTGCCGCCATCGACCACGACCGAAGAGCGGATGCGTGTGGTGGAGGAGGTCATCCTGGAGCTGGGGCTGAAGGAGTGCGCAAACACAAGGATTGGCGACCACGCGCACAAGGGCTGTTCGGGTGGTGAGAAGAGAAGGGTAAGCATCGGCGTGCAGCTGTTGTCGAACCCGTCGGTTTTGTTCCTCGATGAACCCACGACCGGTCTCGACAGCACCTCGGCCTTCCAGCTCGTTCGCACTCTCAAAACGCTCGCAGAGAAAGGGAGAACCATCATCACAACCATCCACCAGCCGCGAGCTGAGATTTGGGAGCTCTTTGACAATTTGGTCGTGTTGACCAAGGGATCCCCCGTATTTTGCGGCCCGGCACGAGAATGCGCCCCTTGGTTCGCAGGTCTCGGATATGAGCTGCCACCATTCGTCAACCCCTGCGAATTCTTTATCGACATTTCGGCTGTGGACAACAGGACGCCCGAGATCGAGGAGGAAACGACTGCGAGGGTCGCCAGTATGAAAGCCGCCTGGAATGAGGAATCCGTCGGCCGCTACACACCGGCCTTGGTTGCGGCGCAGCCAACATCCCGTAGGGCCAAATCGGAAGCGAGAAAGCACGCCTCGTTCCTGCGCCAGGTCCGCGTTCTCACTGATCGGACGTTCAAGGTCACATACCGGGACCCCATGGGAATGGCTGCCTCGATTTGCGAGGCAATTTTGATGGGTATCTGCACCGGCTACCTGTTCTACGCCATGGCACGAGACCAGTCAGGCATCCGGTCGCGTCAGGGAGCGCTATACACCTCCGCCGGCCTCCAAGGATACTTGTTCCTTCTCTTTGAGGCCTATCGTCTCAGCTTGGACACTCCGACTTTTGATCGCGAGCACAACGAAGGCTGTGTCGACGTCATCCCGTTTCTTCTGTCGCGAAGGCTCGCCCGCCTGCCGACCGAAGACTTCCCTGTGCCATTCATCTTCAGTACTATCTTTTATTTCAGTGAGTCTGGTTTACCTTTCACCACGGCCAGCGTGCCTTTGCTAACACACTCTTCACCAGTGGCCGGCTTTGACCGAGATGCGACAAAGTTCCTGACTTTCTTCTCCATCAACTTTTTGAACCACTACATTGCTGTGACATGTGCCATGGCCTGCATTGCTGCAATCCGCAATTTCCCCGGCGCAAGTCTGATCGCCAACCTGATCTACACCCTCCAAAGTATGGCATGTGGCTACTTTATCCAGTCCAACACCATTCCGATCTACGTCCGCTGGCTCAAATACATCACATACACGTATTATGTCTTTGGTGCGCTTTGCGGGAACGAGTTTGAAGGCAGCTTTTACGACTGTCCCACCAGCAATGACCCCAATGATCCAGTATGCCGACCATACACAGGCAAGTTCATCATGGAATCCTTGGGATTCCCGACGGACTGGATGTGGAGGCCTATCGTCGCCACAGCTTCATTCATTGTGCTATTCTACGGTCTGGCCGGCATAGGGCTGCGGTTTTTGAAGGTCGAGATGACGATTGCCCGCTCCCGGAACACTCAGGCAGATCTGTCTTTTGGCAAAGAGAAGATGACTGCGCGGTCCATCGCCGAGGTCAGGGCCATCGACGTCGGGCTGGAAGACTTTGCTCTTGAGCTGGACAAGAAGTCGGCTTTGGGCAAGAAGTTGCCAACCAAGGTCATTCTCAACCCCGTCAACTCCACCTTCCGATCAGGGCAGATTAACGTTATCATGGGCCCCTCCGGGTCTGGCAAGACCTCACTGCTCAACGCCATGGCACTGCGTCTGCGCAACACTATCGGCACAAAGTACCGACGCTCGGGCAAGTTGTCCTTCAACGGCGCAGAACCTTCGGATGCCGTCGTCCGGTCCGTTTGCTCCTACGTCTCGCAGGACGACGATGCGCTTCTACCGAGCCTGACGGTGCGCGAAACACTCCGATTTGCTGCTGGGCTCAGGCTCCCGTCATGGATGAGCAAGGAAGAGAAGAACAAACGAGCCGAGGAGGTGCTGCTCAAGATGGGTCTGAAGGACTGCGCCGACAATCTCGTGGGCAGCGATCTCATCAAGGGTATCAGTGGTGGAGAGAAGCGCCGTGTTACCATTGCCATCCAGATTCTCACTGATCCTCGTGTGCTCCTTCTAGACGAGCCGACGAGCGGGCTGGATGCCTTTACGACCTTGTCGCTGATGGAGCTTTTTGCCGGTCTGGCCAGCGAAGGCAGAACCTTGATCTTGACAATTCACCAGGCCAGGTCCGACCTTTTCCGACAGTTTGGCAATGTGCTGCTGCTGGCGCGTGGCGGCTCCCCCGTCTACACCGGACCCGCTGCAAAGATGGTGGAATACTTTGCCAGCCATGGCTACCATTGCCCAGTGAACAACAATCCGGCAGACTACGCCCTTGACCTGATAACCATTGACCTGCAGCACGCGGAGAGGGAGGCTGCCAGCAGAGCAAAGGTGCAGAAACTGGTCGATGGCTGGAAGGCATTTGCTGCGGAACAAGCTCAAAGGGAGGCGGACCAGCAAGATGGCGAAAAGAGCTCGGGCGACGGCACACCCTCTGGCGTACTTGTGCCATACCCGACCAGACTTTCCGACATTCGCGAATTGGAGGAACCGAAGTCGCCCAACTCACGCGTCTCCGGCGAGAAGCCCGCCACGCGCGAGGACCCCGGCTTCATGTCGATGCCACCTCGCCGTTCTTTCCACAAATCCAAGCTTGCCACGCCCGCCGAGCTTGGCGCCATGGTGCGCAAACGGGCCAGCTTCATGACGGCGTTCCCGATTCTCATGCACCGCGCCTACATCAACTTCCGCCGCCAGCCTCCGCTCCTCGTCGCGCGCCTGATGCAGGTACTTGGTCTAGGCATCATTCTCACGCTCTTCTTTGCGCCGCTCAAGTCCGACTTCTACTCGGTCCAGAACCGGGCCGGTTTCATCCAAGAAATCGCCGCTTTTTACTTTGTCGGTATGCTGCAGAACGTCGCCGTCTACCCGGCCGAGCGCAACTGCTTCTACTCGGAGGACGATGATGGTGTGTACAGCGTAGAGGCATTCCTGTCGACCTATACGCTTCTGGAGTTGCCCTTTGAGATTGTCAGCTGCATGATTTTTGGAGTGCTCGCTGTGTTCGCCGTCGACCTCCCGCACACCGCCGAGCTCTACTTTGTCTGCACATTTGTGTGCTTCGGCATTGTGAGCTGTGGTGAGAGTATTGGAATGATGTTCAACACCCTGTTCTCGAGTCACACCGGGTTCGCCATGACGCTGACCAGCGTACTGCTCAGCATTGCCAACGCCATGGGTAAGTTCTGAGTGTTATTCTGGGTCACCAACCCGCTCTCTCCCTTCTAACCGCGATAATCAAACTGACCCAACCATAAACCAAAATAGGGGGAATCATGTCCATCGACATGCCGGAGCTGTTCCGAGCCTTCAACTACATTAGCCCTGTCCGTTACGCCGTCCTGACTCTCGCCCCTTTCACCCTAAAGGGCGTCGAGTTCACGTGTGACGACACCCAGCGCCTCCCGTCCGGGCGGTGCATTCTCGCGACCGGCGATGACGTTTTGGATCTTTACAAGCTCAACGTGGACGGTGTTCTGAACCTTGGGTTGTTGGCGGCGCTGGTAGTCGCGTATCGTGTCATCGCCTGGGCCCTTTTGAGGGCTGTGAGGACCAAGTGGAAGTGAAGACTATGTACCGATACCGTACGACTGGAAGCCGAATCATATAGCGCTTAGCAGAGTAAGGCTGTAAATTATGTTACATTAAACATTCTAGATCATACCACCTGATAAATCCGTACAGCTCGATGCTTTCGATTCGGTGTGCTGCACGGATAGTTTGCGATGCCGATACGCAGGCATCATATCTTTCGGTGGAACTTTCGGAGGGCTGCGCGGCGGAACCCGTGGTGGAACAATCGGTGGAATCGGTCGCTGCTGCCTGTGCTTTCGTGCCGCACCCGAGCTCAAAGCAGCTGAAGCCTGTTCCACTGTCGCAGGCAGTCCCCGCTGCCTCCTGCGTCTCCTCGTTATTCTCATGGCAGCTATCGCAGCAACAAAGGCAACAGCCGTCGCCACAACCAACACCATCACCACTATCAGGCCTATGGACGCGCTACTCTGGCCCTGACTGACTGGCACGGCGGTGGAGCCATAGCTCTCGCGGCTGCCACTGCCGCCACCGTTCGGGACACCATCTACGGCGCCCGGCGGCGTCGACAAAGGCGTGGCGAGGATCAGCGTCTGACTTATCCCCGACGTCTGCGGAATGCGGCCGCCCAGGACGATGGCAGCGTCCTCGCCCTGTCTGAAGCGGACCTGAATCGGGTAGGCGATGTTGCGGGTGGCGGTTGCGGCGGCGAGGGTGGTGGTCGTGACGGGCCGCTGGGCGACGAGGTCGTCGTATATGGTCACGACAACCTTGGGTTTTGGCGGGGCGGTGGCTATGCTCTCGCAGGCTTTTATCAGGTTTCCTGTCACCTGTGGACATGCGTAGTCTATGGGTTTTGGGAAGGGCGACTAGGTCAGTCTTTCTTTTTCTTTTTTCTTTTCGTTCTTTTTTTTTTGTTTCAAGAGGTAAAGAAAAGGCACGGCACTCACTGCTGGGACAGCAGAAGCGCACAATCTCGTCGCTGGTCGTCTGGATTGCCGGGTGATGTCCGTCAAAGTCGCATCGCTTATACTGCGACGGGCAGACCCCCGGCGAGTAGTAGCTCGTCACGTATGCCCACGGCTCGGTGTAGGCGTTGCCATGCGGGCAGCACTTGTCGAGCGCACATCCTTGCGTGTTGTATGTGTACGGCGGGCCCTGTGATATGTAGAAGCAATGGATGAGTTTAGCCTGAAGATCGCTTTCCGTCGGATTTGTTAAGGACAAGGCGAGGGAGAAGGGCTGTTCATACGAGTCCAGTCGGCTGGTTCTTGAACCGCACCAGGTCATTGAGGCACTCTGGCGGGAACGAGGCCCGCGTCAGGGGTCCCAGGTTCGTCGATGACCTCCACTGCGGCAGCTTGACGGTGTTGATGTCGTCGTAGCTCACGGTCGTCATGGTGGGCGCGGGGCGGGAGGGCGGCGGATCACGCCGAGGCGACCAGGGAGGTCATGGAGGAGGTCGTGGTTGATGATGGATCTTTTTGTTTTGGTGTTTTCGTTTCTTCCCATTTCAGAACGAATCCAGAGAACTAGGGGAAGAAGAGGAGGGGGAAACAAGAAGATGAAGAGACAGAACAACGGGTCGTTGATCCTCAGCAACAGAAGGGTGCGGAAAGAGAGCCGTTCCTGGCACAAGCGTGTGTTTTAGTTGGTGTCGAAATGGTGTCAGGAAAAAAACGAATTACAGTCATCAGGAACAAGGAACCGTCGCTTGGTGGCGTCGAGCCAGGCGGCTCCTATTGCTATGAGGAAGCCGCGCTACGTCGCGCATTCTGGCGAGGTAAATGAGCAACGAAGGTACCGGCGCTTGGAGGTCGGTCGGCCAAGGATGGTCCGGTGTCTTCTGATGTAGGGACTAACGGCTCGGGAACGAATTTAATCAGGGGTTTCCTTGGGGCAGGTAACTATCCCGACCTTTAAGACCCAAGATTCTAGTTTACAGCCAAACAAAAGGGAATTCCCACCTCGCGTGTGTGCGTCCCAGATGGGACTCGTATTGGTAAAGTGAAGATCTGGCAGCTATACCGCACTGACATCACCATTGTTAACATGGAATTTTAAGCTCAGAAATCTCAACATCATCATTCGCAGCCCACAACGGCGAATACCCAGAACAGTAACCCAGAGAAAGTATACCCCAAATCAGCAAAGCGCCGCTTGTTATTGATAATATACCAATGATGCACTGCCTGAAAACCCTGCTTGCAGCGCTCGCAAGCACTCAGTCTTTACAAGATATTCCAGTCGCCGTTGTCCTGGAGGCGAGGGATGGGCTCACCACGTTGCTCCTTGTCGATGTCGTCCTGCATACACCACGGCTCCCATTTAAATCCGACGGGCAGATTAGTGTGCTCAAATGGCGCGCCATCCTCGATATGGGCGCGCGCCTCTGCGAATTTCTGGGTCGCGTACGTTTCTGGGTTATGAAGCCAGACCCATCTGCCGAGCATGAGCGGGCTCCTATCTGGCGCATCTACCATCGCCTCCTTAAGGCCGCCTTTGCGATGAATGTGTCGACGGTTATCGAGCCCAAGGCGCTGCAACGTCGACGTACGACGATGTCTATCAGGTGGTACGATAAAGCGTTAGAAGATCGTCGTCCGGCAAGGGAAAAAAAGAAAACCATTTAGAGTGCTTTTGGATGCGCCGTACCTTATAAGCTCGTGGATCTTTGTGCCAAGGCCGACTTTGTCTTTGCCGGCCAGTCGTAGACATTCCGCAAGGGACAGACAATCCTCGAGGGCCGTCGTGCATCCCGAACCGGAAGACGGGATGAAAGGATGGGCGGCATCGCCCAACTGAATAACTCTGCCATTAGGCGACGTCCACTTAGATTGAGGGTCACGCCAAGCAAGTCGCCAATTGACGATAGAGTTGTCGGGAATGTGCTTGAAAGCTTCGACCATGATGGGATCTGTAAAAGCCTCGGGAATCATTTTGAAGGTTTCCTCCAGCGTCAGCGTCTCGGACCATGACTCCATGGATTTCGTGGCTGCGTTTTCCTGCACCAAATTGTCAGCATCTTTTCTCGTCGATACCTGCTTCACTCTAGGGATGGATTGTTTCGCACAGGAATAGTATAGGCTACTGTAACGTCCTTTTTGGAAACGCTGACGACACAATGGTGGTCGCTCCTACACGGGGAACAGAAAAGGTTAGCGACTTGCCAAAGTCACGGCTTGGGCGAGGTTGGTTTCAAACATACCCGCTGTGCGCACGTAACTCGCAACGGTCTCCAATGTCTTTGATCAGCTCAAGGAGCTTCGCATGCTTGACTTTGTCGACTTTGTAGCCAGCGCGCATAGCGGTATATCCGGTGGGAAACGCATCAAGTTTTTTGCCCAGCACAACTTTGTGAGAGCTGGTCCCGATTCCATCGGCAGCGACCACGATATCGGCGCTGTAGCGGGTGCCATCGGCGGCAATGGCAGTAGCCGAAGTCTCGTCTTCGGCATAATCGACAATGTTAACGCCGAAATTGACGCGGATGCCCAATCGCTCGCATTGTTTGCAAAGCATAATGGCAAGATCCGGGCGGATAATCGGATTAGGAATCCTTAGGGGCCATGCGGCATGGTGCTCGACATCGGGTCGATTATATTCAATGTCTGCCCGAGGTACAAGCAGGTTCCCGGCTGTATCGCAAAAGCTGCTGAATGCGTCCAGGAACGTGGTAGTGTAGTCCACCAGCAGACTAGGATAGTATTTTAGTGTCGTAAGTGCGGAGGGACCAATTACCACTATGTCGCCTGCAGGTTGTCAGCAATGGGAAACGGCATTGCGAGCAGCTGCCCAAGGTCGTTAAAAGCATACCGATTGGAGAGTTTTTGCTGTTCTTCTCGAACACCTCAACCTCGAAGCCCTTGCGCCACAATTCGAGTGCGGCAAAATAACCGCCTGGGCCTCCGCCGACAACTACAACCTTAAGGCCGGTAGGAGGGTAGCGGAGGACTCCGTCGACGATGACATTGTGGTGGGTCTGTTTGGGAATTGCGGGATCGATTACGTTTTTAGCTCCGTTAGTGCCATTGGTGTTTTTGATTCCATTAGGCGCTGCCATGGTGGGAGTAACCGCGAGTTAGTCTTGTCTTCAAATATGATAATGTTGAAATAAGAGGGCTGAGGGTTGTGACAAGGCGCTGTGGCTACGTGGGGAACCGACGGGAACGGGTATCCTACGGAAGTGTTCCACTACCATTTTATACCGGGGAACGTCGGGACCGGAATGGCATGACTACCCGCTTCTCGGGGTCCGTTAACGTTCCGTTCGGCCCGGACCTTGTTTATGCTAGACCTGTAGGGCCGTGTCGTCATTGCAGTGGCGCGACAGCGGCCACGCGTAAATATTGGTAAAGACTATACTGTGGAAAGGGTGATACTGTAAGTAGGGGGCTGACTAGTGTTCATATTACTGGAACTATTTAGTAAACTGATACAAGGGGTTTGTTAACTTACTGTACGTATTCATTTTGTTGCGTAAAATTATTCCCAACCCAACTTGCACCATTTTTGCAACTTTTTTTTACATATTGTTATTTTTGATATGGATTCCATTATAGCCTAGCCC
>JARHUK010000310.1:0-10600 GCA_031001725.1 Pseudopyricularia javanii
CCCCCCACCCATATCATCAAACCAACATGTCACCTGCTCCTCAATCCTACCCGGCCCGGGCCCGGCTATACCACGGCAAACGGCCTCGGCTATCAACCTGCCAAATCAGGGAATCATACCCACCCGCCATGGTTAGTTGGCCAAGTGGTGACCCCCGTTACTAGTAGAAACGAGAAATACTCAGTGGACGGACCTGACTCGGAGCCCAATCTCCGCCCGGTTTCCCCAGAATACCCCAGGTCTTTCTCCACGTATACCCCTGCATGAGTAGCATGCTGAGGCCTAGCTGGTGGGTACCCGTACGCGGCGGCATGAGAAAACCTGGGGGATGGTGACAACTTTTGGAGCCAAGTGCCCGGTGACCAACGACGGTATTATAAACAATGGGTAGCTGCATAACAGTGCAGGATGTGCCTCTCTATAAAATGCCCTCCGCTGCAACCCTCCTTCCCCAGGAACCATCCTGCCGGGTCCCAAGTCCACCGCAGCGATCGCCATCAAAACATCCAAGATGGCAACATACAAGGAGGAGGCCGACCTGGCCATCAACCACCACATCAGCAACATACACAACGAGGCTGATGCCACTGAAAAAGAGCGCGCCCAGCTAGCGGGCCTGGGCAACCAAGAAGAGCATGATCTCGGCCGGCGCGAGTCACTGCGGCGGTACCCCATGGCCTGCTTGTGGTGTGCATACGCCGTGTGGCTGGTCCTCCTCGTCAGCTTCGAAGGCCAGGCCGCGGGCAACATCCTGGGCATCCCGAGGTTCCGACAGGACTTTGGGAGCCCCTTTGAGGGGGACTATGTCATTGCTGCGAACTGGCAGTCTGCGTTTAGCGGTGCTCCTATTGCGTCGTGAGTTCTTACTTGCAGCTTTTTTTTTGTTCTTGTGTGAACGAGAAGAGAGTTGTCTCAGGCTGACCCTTCCCGATGTCTGGTTGATATAGCCAAATCGTCGGCGCCCTTGGAGGCGGCGCCTTGGCCGACTGGATTGGTCGCCGCGCCGTGGTCATGCTGACCCTCGTCCTCACCTACGCCGCCATCACGCTCGAGTTTCTAGCCACCGAGAACGCCATGTTCTTTGGCGGCAAGTTCCTCAACGGCTTTGCCATTGGCGCCCTACAGTCCGTCACGGTCACATACATTGGCGAGGTGAGTAGAAGATCGTTTTCCCACTCATGTTGTTGTTGTTGTTCCATCACTAACCGGCTGCAAATACTTGGCGCGCTTAAGATCGTCCCCCTCGCCCTCCGCGGCTTCTTCACCTGCCTTTCTGCCATGTCCTTCACCCTCGGCCCGCTCGTCTGCGCGCTGATCGTCAACGAGACCGGCACGCTGCCCACGCGCTGGGCCTACCGGGCCATCTTCTGCGCGCAGTACGGCTTCGCGGCCATCGCGACCGCAGGCGTCTTCTTCATGCCCGAGTCGCCGTGGTGGCTGGCGAGCAAGGGCCAAGACGAGCGGTCGCTGCTGAACCTGGGCAAGCTGGGCCACCGCGGCGAAGAGGGCCACAAGCGGCTGGCGGTGATCCACCAGACGCTGCGGGAGGTGGCTCGCGAGACGGCGGGCTCCTCGTACATGGACTGCTTCCGCAAGAGCAACCTGCGGCGGACGACGATTAGCGTCGCGCCGCTGTGCATCCAGTCGCTGTCGGGCATCGTCTTTGCGGCCTCGTACTCGACCTACTACATGCAGCTGGCGGGACTCGGGACCGACATGAGCTTCAAGCTGCAGATCGTGCAGCAGGTGATATCGCTCGTGGGCAACGTCATGTCGTGGTTCCTCATCGACCGCGCCGGCCGCCGCGCCCTCACCTTCTGGGGCCTGCTGGTGCTGACCGCGGTCCTGCTGCTGACGGGCGGACTGGCGGTCGCGGGCACGCCGGGGGCCATCAAGGGCACGGTGGCGCTGATCCTGGTCTACTGCTGGTGGTACAACGTCACGATCGGGGCGACGGCGTACACGATCCTCTGCGAGGTGTCGACGGCGCGGCTGCGGGTCAAGACCATCGCCATTGGCGGGGCGACGCAGGCGCTGCTCAACATGATGTGGAGCTTCGTGCTGCCCTTCCTCTTCAACCCGGACAAAGCGAACCTGGGCGCCAAGCTGGCCTTCATCTTTGGCGGGTTCGCCGTGCTGTCGCTGGTCTACGTGTGGTTCTGCCTGCCCGAGACGGCGGGTCGGACGTACGAGGAGCTCGACGAGATGTTTATGAAGGGGGTCTCGGCGAGGAAGTTCAAGAGCTACAGGCCGGACGCGCAGATTCGCGGCGAGGACGCCAAGGCTGCGATTGGGTGAAGGGGGCGGCGGCGCTCTTCAATAATAGTATCTAATCTCAATGTTTGCCATGCCGAGTGGACGATTAACCACGGTACAAGAATTGTTGGATAAACGGGCAGCATAGCCACTGTCAAAGGGCTCAGATGCTGGGGAATGTCGTGGGGGAATGTCCTATTCCAGCGATTAGCGAGAGCCCTCCACACTGAAGCCAAGAAATAGTTGGCTATTTCTGGCAGGGAAGTGCCGGGTTACGCTAGGGGGCTAAGGGGTTAACCCGGGGCATCCAAGGTAGAAAGCAGGGTTTATTTAATTACGAAGTAGCATGTACACGTAGTAGTAGTAGTAGTAGTACTCCCGACGTGGGCGAGTTCTGGGTTCCCTGGGGTTTGCCCCCTCCTTTTTTTCGGAGTGTTCCGATCAAAAACCCCAGGGCATGTAGTGGATTTTCCGTTTCAGGCAGCGGTGAATTGTTGACCCCCGATGAGACTCCCCTATGTACTGTCCTTTGCACGGAGCGTTGTCTCGGCATCATGCTACCATCCATACCTTTAATGCGTCTTGTAAAATATAGCGCGGCAGCTGCGCCAGACATATATGTGTGTATATACCGTAGTATATAGGGGAAGAAGAAAAACCCGACCTATCCCACATTCAGTCGGCGTCTCCATCTTAAGATATATAAAAGACTACAGCTCATCTTAGCTTCTTCATCCTTTTTTTTTTCATCCAGTCTCGATCATCTCATCCGCCTTTGGTTAAGCATATCCCATCCCATCTCATTGCAAAAGCTTCCACCATGACGATACCTAGCATTCGTCTCCTGGCCGCCGCCGTGGCGGTAGCAGCCGTCCCTGCAGACTGTCGGTCTCTGCTGACCACCAGGGCGTCTCTGGCCAGCAACAACACCGACACGCAACAGTTCACCCAGGCCTGTCAAACCCTGGCCAATACACTCCAGATACCAAACAGCACATTCGTGTCGGCAGACTTTGTGCCCGCAAACACAACGCTTCAGTTCCCCAACGCCGACCCCTCCTGCACCAGGCCGTCGCAGCTCGTCTCGGCGCCGCTCTGCCGCGTCCAGTCCAACATCACGACCTCGAGCACGTCGGGCCTCCACTTCGAGGCCTGGCTGCCGCTGAACTGGACCGGACGGTTCCTGAGCACGGGCAACGGCGGGCTCGGCGGCTGCATCCAGTACGAGGACGTCGAGTGGGCGGCATCGCTGGGCTTCGCCACCGTGGCCACAAACAACGGCCACGACGGCATGAGCGGGCTGCCCTTCTTCCAAAAGCCCGAGGTTGTCGAGGATTTCGCCTTTCGCGCCATCATGACCGGCGTCGTCGTGGGCAAGAATGTCTCCCAGGCCTTTTACGGCCAGCCGCACAGCAAGAGCTACTATCTAGGATGCTCCACCGGCGGCAGGCAGGGCATCAAGATGGTGCAGGACTTCCCGGACCTGTTTGACGGCGTTTCGGCCGGTGCCCCGGCGCTCAACTTCAACAACCTCAACACCTGGAGCGCTCACTTCCTCCCCGTCACTGGCTCCAACACGAGCGGCACCTTTGTCACCCAGGCTCTGTGGAACGTCGTGCACCAGGACATGCTGAGCCAGTGCGACGCCCTCGACGGCCTGGCCGACGGCATCCTCGAGGCCCCGGATCTGTGCCGCTACAAGGCCGACGGCCTACTCTGCGGCAACGGCACCGCGCAGCCGGGCTCCTGCCTGACCGACAAGCAGGTCAACACGGTCAACACCATCTTCAGCGACCTGCTCGCGCCCAACGGCACGGTCCTGTACCCGCGCATGCAGCCGGGCAGCGAGGCCACCGGGGCCTTCAACATCTACTACAACGGCCAGGCCAGCGACAAGGCGGACTGGATCAAGTACGTCGTCATGGCGGACCCCAACTTCGACCTGACCAAGTTCACGCCCGACCTGTGGGCCAAGGCCGACGAGCTGAACCCCTCCAACATCGCGACCCTCAAGGGCGACATCTCGGCCTTCCGCGACCGCGGCGGCAAGCTGCTGCACTACCACGGCACCATGGACCCCGTCATCAGCAGCGACATGTCCCCGCGGTACTACGAGTCGGTACGCGCGGCCCTCGGCCAGGAGCCCGCCGAGCTTGACGCCTTTTACCGCTACTTCCGCATCTCTGGCATGGCCCACTGCAGCGGAGGGCCGGGGGCCCATTACATTGGCAACCAGCGCAAGCAGCTGGCGTTTTTGGACAAGCCCGAGGATAGCGTGCTGATGAGTCTGGTGCGGTGGGTGGAGCAGGACCAGGCTCCCGAGTTTGTTCCCGGGACCGCGTTTGAGGGGGATACCCAGGGCGGGCAGGTTGCATTTACGCGTAAGCACTGCAGGTGGCCGCTGATGAACAAATTTGTGGGCGGAGACTCCAACAGCGCTGACTCGTGGTCGTGCGTGTCATATAACGCAACTACCTAATGGCGGTTGGCACGAGATGATATATTGGACAGAGTCAGTGGTGTCTTGGAATATATGTCTCACATATGTACTATAGTCCATAGAAATTGCTATCGTTTGTATCCTTGTTGCATGGCCACTCACCCTCCTACAAAAGGCTTGACATCCTCTTCGCGCCCAACCCCTGTAACCAGCTCCTCGCCGTCCCCAAGAACACCGTACCGTATCCTCTCGCCCGCCATGCTCCTCGACAGCTCGACCCCCGTCAGCCGGTCGGAGCCGTTCGCCAACCGCACGTGCCTCGAGTCCCTAAACACGGTCGAGACGTAGCCCAACACCTCCGGGCTGTGAGCCCGCTGGGCGACCGCGACGCCGAGCACGCCCGCCGCGAGCATCACGACGCACGAGGCGAGGCACAGGCCGGCCCAGCCGTCCGAGACGCCGAAGCGGAGCACGCCCCTGCTGACCTCGGCGGGGGTTGTGATGTTGGGGTCCAGCGCGGGCTCCCCGCCAGCCGCGCCGCCCAGGATTTTGAGCGATGTCTGCGTCAGCTGGAAATAAGTATTCAATAGCTGGCCCAGGCGGATCCCCAAGTCATCCGTGCTGACGCCCTTCAAAAACGCCACTGAACCTTCGTCGCTAGCCATCGCAGCGAGACTTGGGTCGGCGATGTAGTGAAGAGAAGGCTCCGTCCGGTAGGAGATCCTGCCACCAACAGTCAGCGGCAGCTGCTTGGACATGTGACGGAATATCGCGGGGAAGGATAGCGGCGTGATGGCGTCTGGGGCATGGCGCTGTCGAGAAGGTCGCTGGGAGGTAACGGCGCAGCCCGGCGGGCTGGTCCCGACCCGGGTGCAACCCACGCGAGACTCGACGTATCTCTGGCTGGCGGTGCAGTAGCCGGTGAAGTAAAACGCCATTGCCACTGGGTTTTCCACGCACGTGGCTTGAAATACGAGACCAGTAGGCCCTGCCTCGATCCCTTCCTCATCTGCAAAGAGGTCGAGGCGATGAAAGCTGTCGGCGTGCCTGTTTGTGTGGTTGGTCTTGTTGCCCCCAAACCACAGCGGGTCTACGAAGCGGTCAAGTCCCAGGCTCCACGTCGTCCCAGCGCCGTTCATGTTTCTGGGGGTACCATACCAAGTGCCGTTTGGAAGCTTGTAGACCGAGGGTCTGGCGGCGCTTGTGTATTGAGAGGCGAAATCGAAAAACGCATCCTCGAGCATGTCATACTCCAGCAGGTCCTTTTGCATGCCATAGCCATACGTCCCGTTGATCTTGCCGCATTGGAGCTGTATGTAGCTCGATTCGAGCGAGAAGGAAGCGTTGCTGTCGGGACTGAAACTGCCGAGAGGCACCCCAGCCAGCGAGGAATACCTGTCTGTAGTCAGGTTCTCGGGGATGTCCTTCCAATCACGGCCACCGTCGGGGTCTAGATACGGGATCTTGACGTTCCCCCACAAGTCCATGGTATTCAGCTTGGAGGTCTCGGGCATTGAAACGAGCGTCGTGTACAGTCTCGCAATACGGTCAAAGTTTGCCTGCAAGACAGCTTGCTCGTCCGAGCCGGCTGTGAGGGTGGTCCAAGGAACCAACAAGCTAAGCGCGCTGGTGTCGAAGTAGGCTGCGGTTGTGTTGCTCGAGTCGCGGTCGAGCCGCAAGCTGGATAGTCGCAAGAGCGCCTGGGTCCCCAGGGGCGAAAGGGCCCATATGAACAAGAGTCCCAAAGCCAGCAAGTTCTAGGTCCGGAACTGGAAAAGCGTTGTAATGGTCCCTCCGACAGTCCGGCTACCCATCAGCTGCTCTAGCGAGCCCACGCTGGCACCGTGCTCCAGTCTCCAGCGAGTCACCTCGGATATGAGATGGCCCAGGACCGCGGCAAACAGGATTGGCAACACCGTGGCCATCTTGGACTGACTTTAGTACGTATTGACCGCCTGTTTTCATGTATGAACGCAGTCGCTTACCACTGTAATGGCGTTCTCCCAAGAAGCATAAGAGCCCTGGTCAATTGGGGAATCCTTCAAAGACCATAAAAAGGCCACAAAAACAGTCAAAGTAGCGGGCAGCAGAACCAGAACGCAGTCGGTGAGTAATTTGGCCAGGTCAGTCCTACGTTCCGGGCGTAGCACCTGGGTCGTAGATGCGTCGCATGCAGCTACAGGACTGTAATGTCCGTGTTTTGCATGAACATAACGGGGACACAAATCTTGTAACTCTCGAGACCCAGTGCAGCTGTCGATGCAAGGCTGCTCAGGCCTTGGAGGGCGTGGCCATGTCCCCAGTCTTGGCCAGGTAGCCGCCGTCGTTAACGGGGACGGCGAGCGGCTGCTGTGTCGTCTTTCCATCGTCTCGTGCATGAAGGTGGGTTTGAGAACTAATTTGGAATCATACCAAAAGAAGACCGATGATCAAGCACTGCTAGAATGGCTTTTTCCGCGAGATTATACGATGGTTGAAATTAGGAGGTGGTATAAATAACCTGTCTTGTACTGGGGACTGCTCAACTATGGTCGCTCGTTAGTGAGCTCGCATACATCAGGAGGGGGGCTATTGCGTACGAGCGCACATACGGTATATATATGCCGAGTGGCCAGCCTTACCAATATCAAAATCAGTGTGCCGCTGATGCCTACCTCGTACAGAAACATACAGAGAACCCAGCAAGCCTCCTAGTTGAACCCCGGTTGCAACTGCATGTGATCGACATAAGCAACTGAGTTCTCGGCGAGTGGCGAATGCATGTATGATACAGCCACTGCAGCGCCCACGTATATTGACCACTGGGCCCCAGTGATAGGTTGCATAGGGTTTGTTGTATTCGTTGCGGAAAAAGGCTCCAGAGCACGGCAGTGCAGAAGCTGGATTGTGCCAGAATTCGAAAACGAAATTTGTGAACACATACATCTGTACGCCCTGAAGAAAGTCAGATCTCAAAACGGGTCACTGAACCTGGTGGTAGATACTCCTACGGGGAAATCTAACGCCGTACGGGATCAAGGATAATAAACCCAGAAATGACTCAGACCGCTTGTAGAACTTGGTATTATGTCTCTACCCGCATATGCAATATTCTCTCCCAAGCAAAAACCTACGAGATATAAGGGTATCCAGACGAAACTAAAGCCCAACGGCGGGGACACCATGGTCAATGAAATTCGGCCTCTACCCTGCCGTACCTGACGCCCTCCACCTTGAGCTCAAAGCCCAGCCCCGCGCTGTCGACAATCATCTCGAGCGTGAAGTCGAGGTTGTCGAACTCGACGCCCCGCGTGGTCGTGAGGCGGGTGAAGAGGCTCCGGGGCACGGCGTTCAGGTTGGTAGTCAGGGTACATGTGTGAATTAGGTCCCGCGTGTAGGCTGCGGGCGGCTCGTCGGCGTCGCAGGCAATCAGGTCATCTGTAACGACCAGGGACTGGCCTGGCCTGAAGTTGCGCGTGTAGTGGAATGCTATAGGCGACAATGGTGATATAGTCTCTCCCTGTTGGTGGCGGATTGTAAGTGCTACGTTAGTCATTTGCATCATCTCGATTCGGTTTCTCCCGACGTCCGTCCCCTCGGTGATAGCCGCCAACTACAGACGTACCTTTGCGATATGCCACTGCATTCTGTCCGAGACCATCCACCGCTCCCACAGCGGCGACCAGTACCGCTCCGTAACCGAGTGCTTCTCCTCGTCATAGACGGTGGCGTAGGACGTGCCATAGTGGTATCTTGACTTGCGCGAGATGACCATATTTCCCTCAAGGCCCCTGAGCACGGCACCGCGCACGACGGCGGTCCAGGCGTACAGCGGCTGCATGACCTCAATCGAGGCGTGCTCCATGTACGGGTCCGATGCGCTCGGCCTCTCGCTGTACGGCGGCGGAGCCGCGCTGGTAAAGTGCGTTTTGAGTCGCCGGTAGAGGTAATCGCTCTGGCCGAAGCCGCCAACCAGGATGATGCCCGAGACGATGCCCCCTTTGGCCCGAAGTCCGTCCACCTGGCCTTGAACCAGATCGCACACCTCTTTGACGACCGGGTCGAATATTTCCTTGATTTGCGTGGCCGTCATGACCATGAAGCCCGAGTCGATCTGGGCTTCTTCGTCATCGGGAAGCCCGGGAAATCTAGTGATGGTTTCAGTTAGATGCAATGTCGCAGGAGGTTGTATGTATGGCTGGCCCAGTCTTCCGCCCGGAATGAAGAACTTACGGCACATTGACCTCCTGATGCTCGTCCTCGTGGAAGTTGCGTTTTACGAAATCCTCAAAGTACCTCAGGGCCATCTGCCATGTCTTGTTCTTCTTGACTTTGATCTCGTCAAACCTGCTTGCGCCGAGTCTGTTCTTGACGTGCTCTTCAAATCTGTAATTGAGGAAGGCGCTACCACATAGGCCGCCGGTGCCAACAGCAGACTCTTCAACCCGAAGGGGCTTGAGGGAAATTATTTTGTATGCAATGAGACTGAGGGTAACAGGGGTAGGTCAGTTCTGGTACTTCATGTCTCTTTATACAACACCGTACAAACTGCCTCTAGGCGGATATCCCAAAGACGGAGAGGAAAGGGCCAAACTTACTCGACGGTGCCGCCGCCGCCGTCACAGACGATAAAGTTGTCGCCAACGCTGAGATGGTTTGGCTGGATGGCCTTGAGCGTGTAGACGGCAGCAGCCTCTGGCTCGCTGATCATCTGGATCTGCGATTTCGATCCCATGCCGGCCCGCTCGGCGGCCTGCAGCGTCATGTTCTTGGCGGCGTCTGACCAGACTGCCGGGCAGGTGAGGACAAAGTCGATCTTGGTTGAGGCCATAAAGGACTCGCCGAAGCGGCGCGTCAGGGTGTCGACCGTGTGCTTGTAGATCTGGGTGAGGTAGTCGCTGACGGCGTCGGCCACGGTCTTGTTGTAGCGCTTGAGCTGCGCCGCCGTCTCGAGCGGGCTGACGTAGAAGGGCAGCTTCTGCGACCGGTCCAGGAACAGCTTGATGCAGCGCAGCCGCGCCTCCTCGGGCCGGAACTGGAGACCCCATTTGATTTTCGGGGGTGTACCTGCGGGCGAGTTGGGCGGCACCTCGTACGAGATCTCGGTCGGGACCTTGTCCGAGGTGACACCGTTGCCGCCGGGCCACGACTTGATGATCTCTACATCATCAGGTGTTCCCGTGTATACGGCGGCGACTCTGGAGAGGAGGTGTGAGTACAAGGGGCATTGGAAAAAAAAAAAGCAAGACTGTCATCTTGTATACATGGAGGACAGTAGAACAGTACATACCCCGAAAAGGTGGTGCCAAAGTCAACGCCCACTATGAGACGGTCGCCAATAGGGGCAAAATCGCGGAGTGGTTCACGGATGGGGCGGCCTTGTAAGGACTCGGCGGCTGGCGACGCATAAGCCGATGAGTATGAGAGGCTGTCATAGTTTTGTGCAGAGGAGGAGGAGGAGGAGGGCTGCCGGATGGGGAGATTGTAGTTCATGGCTGCTTGCTTTCCCTTAGGGGTGATCCCAGGGCTTGTGTTCCTGTATGCCTATGCGCCTTCGTGATGGCAATCGCGGCCCTGAAGGCGACAGGAGGTTTGGACTGTGCTTGCGCCGGCTGAGATGAACAGGCTAGGCTGGGCCGATCCAGCCCGTGGCCAGACTGGTGCGCCAAGTTGAGATTCCCGGTCCAGTTTAGGTCCCAGATGCTTTTGTTTTTTTGTTTTTTTTTCGTGCTCCCGAAGAGGCCGCAATGAAACGTGACGACGACAAGGTCGGGGCGCGGATTATCACTCTGTCGCTGTCGGGGGTTCAGAGCCGCTGTCGTTGCTGCTGATGGTGGTTGCTTTGCTCCGCTCCTTGACGCTCGGCGGTGCCACCTGCCACCTCAAAACGCGGGGTTGGGCTTTTTTGAGCTGTTGGCGCCTTCC
>JARHUK010000312.1:0-24767 GCA_031001725.1 Pseudopyricularia javanii
TAGCAGGGTGGGTGGGTTTTAGCGGCACAGTTGGAGGTTGCTGAACTTGCAGTTCTCCTGCCTCCTTTTCCAGCACAAAGAACTGAGTGCTGACGCCGGGCTCGTACACAAGCGCGTCACCCAGCGACTTGGTAGGCTGTGAGGCATCCATGCGGATGGGCTTGACAGATGGGCTGGTTGTTAGCATTTCAGGCTGATGGCTTTTTTTCCGGTCGGAAGTAATCTTACATTTCGAATGAACAAGACATATTTTTCCGTCATGGCGAGTGAGTGAATGTAGCAAGGCGGGCAAGGCAATGGGGTTTTCCACAACAGCTTGGCCGGGTTGGCTTTGATATCCAGCGCAAAAATGTGCATCACTCCGTCGAGAGAGATGAGGTAGTTGTAAGTGGTTCCGCGAGCGCGGTCCTTGACAGGATGGGCACAGATACCGACGCCAGCCAGCTCAGGGTCGATTGTCGCATAAGTAACCAGGCGCTTCGGGGCCAGCGTCTTGGCATCACAGACCTGCATTAGGTTAAAGTCGGTAAGCACCATGATCTCCTCAACCTCTGGGTTCGAAGAGATCTCCCCGACAGAATTGGGATTGTTATCGGGCGGTATGTGCATGCCACGTCGCGGAACGACCTGAACGTTGAGATCGTCTGGGGCGAAGTTGTTTTTTATCTGGGCTTGGAACATGGATTGCTGTTCCGCGTTAGACAGGACCGAGATTCCTCGAGGACAAGGATATCATGCTTACCTGCGCACCCAGCAAGGCAGAACACGGATCCTGCGCGTCTTTGACCATCATGTTTGGGTCCAGTCCAAAGTGTGGCACCTTCACGTAACCGTCCTTCTTTGCTTGGCGGACAACTCCCTCGGCCGTGTACCTGCTCGAGTATCGGACCTGACCTTGGGCGAACTGAAACTTGTGCAGCATACCCAGGCCGTCGAAGAAGTGCTGAATAACGGCATTGGGCTTGGATCCGTCCTCTGACAGAGGGATGGTGTAACGGCCAGTGCCGACACTTTTGGGATTTAGCCAAGGTCAGAGTAGTTTTTATGATCGTGACAAGATGCAAACACTCACCGCATGAAAGTCCCGGACAGCCAGGTGGGCCAAGTTCCCTTGGTGACGCAGACAACCTCTTCTGGTGTCTCTGGGACATCGCGAAGGTAGGGCGGGACGTATTTGAGGTCAGCCTCCTCGACAAAGAATTTGTTGACTTTGGTCATTTTGGGATGTATTCGGCAGTTGATGGCTTGAAAGTAGTTGGAGATGAATCATAGCAAACTCTACCTCGTAGTAATACTTGTCGTTACCTTATATACAGACAGATATCTCAGTAAATCCTAATTCCCCGGTCCAACACATCCTGGCGCGGATTTAGGAATTAATAGCTGCTCAACGAGTCATTACATTGGCGCAGTGACATGCGGCAGTTTTGTTCGGGAACTCCCGATATCCCCGCATCCAAGGAAACGTCACCGCTCCCAACCATTTCTCTACTTCGAAGCTGGTTCGTACTGTCTAGCATCTCGGGAAATGGAACACCGGCGTTCTTCCGTCGACGCCGGGGGCATTATCAAACAACCCGGTCCCCGCAAACGGCGCAGGGTCCCAGTAGCTTGCGGAACTTGTCGCAGCAAAAAAGGCCGGGTACGTCTGAGCGGTGGGCTTTGTTATGTTCCCTCATCGCCCGAATAACTATCAAGACACTCGACTGACAGTTTGTTCTCCTTGAACAAGTGCGACGGGCAGCGTCCCAAATGCGGCACTTGCCAAGATCAAGACCTCGAATGCGTTTATGCTGATGCCCCAACCTTGAACAGCAATATTCACGTTTCGAAATCGTAGGTGGACTGTTGCCTCAATTCGCGAGCAATAGGGCTCACCAGCTTGAACATCAGATACCTACAAACTCTCGAGGCCCGTTTGGCAGTCTTGGAAGCCGACGTAACCCATCTGAACCGAGAGAGGCTCGCCAAGCTCGCATCCCCCGATGTACCCAACGAGGGTGATGGAAGTTACAGCCATACCTCGGCAACCGCAACCGCGGCGGATTTATATAACCCACCGGAAGCTACAGCAGACCGTGTGAGAAGTGAAGCACTATATGAGTTTAGCGACGAACCCGACACCAACTACTTTGGTGAGTATCACCAAAACTCCACGCATTACTTCTCATCTTTAACCATACTTGATAACGATCCCAGGTCCCACATCCAACATCACCTTTGCCCGCAAGATACGCCAAGCACTCATGAACGTTTCCACGGGCCATGATTGGCAACAGGATACATTCCGTCCCGGACAAGGACACAATCCGCGGCCCCACCGCTCGCGCTCACCAGGTCCCCCTAACGCCGCCGAGGCATACATCTCTGGACAACCAGCAGCCAAGCCCGAAGATGACCTGTTTTGGCTGCCACCCGAGGCAGAGATGGAGGACTTGCTCGCGCAGTTTTTCCGCGACGCAGGCCCGCTGTACCCATTTGTTCACCGCCGCACATTTATGGCTTGCTATAACGAGGTGAAGCGCACGGGTTTCAAGTCTTTCCGTCGCCCGTGGTTCGGGCTGCTCAATGCAGTACTGGGCATGGCTATTGCCACCACCACTCCTCCACAAGCACTTATCCGAGGCGAGAATAGGACGACGCGCGCCCAGGCATTTTTCCAACGGTCTATGGTGCTCAGTCTGGACTATATGTTCGGCAACATCACCACCGAGGCGGGTATGATCTGCTGGCTGCCTAAATCATGACTAGAACTCAACCGAGATGTGCCCCGTGTATCCCCACTAACTGCACCGTGTTTCTAGTCCAAGTAATGCTGCTCATGAGTCAATTCTTGCAGGGCACGTTGCATTCATCCAAGATGTGGAACGTGCTTGGCTTGGCTGTCAAAGGCGCATTTCAGCTGGGTCTGCATACCGTCGACTCAAGCTCGAGCTACACCGCCGTCGAGCGTGAGATACGAAAGCGTACCTGGTACGGTTGCGTGGCACTGGACAGGTATGGCTATGACGGCCCTGTAGTTGTGATGTGTGATGGTTGACTTGTCAATCCAACAGGAACCTAAGCGTGGCACTAGGTCGACCACCCGCCATCCCACAAGCCTATATCAGGACACCCCTCCCGGAAGCCTTCCCGGTAGAGCTCCAAGGCCTGCCACCGGCGGTAGCTAATGGTTCAGAGGACCTCGAAAATTTGAGTACACGGTTCAATATTTTGACAGTGTTAGAAGCCTCGCTTCCGGTTTCGTTGCCTTTTGCATTCTAAAAAGTCGCTAATAATTTCCATGCCACAGTGACCTTGATAGAATCACCTGGACCGTCGTCGACGGCTTGTACAGTTGCAACATCCAAAGCAACCTGTCTCTCGATCCCATTACAATGACGTCCCAGATTCTTCAGGTAGAACACCAACTCATGGAATGGAAGTCCGGCCTGGCCACACCATTTGGCCTGATTGAAGCTGCTGAGCTTGCCAACTATACCTCATCTACCGACAGCCTCGACCTATCCAAGCGCTTCCGCATCCTTCTCACTCTGCGATTCCACAGCCTCCAGATCCTTGCCCATAGACCCCATCTAGACCGCTGCCTCGATACGATTGAAGGGTCCCGGAAGGGAGTGAGTGCCTTGCCGGCGATGCAGCAGCTCGGATATCACAGCAACACAGCATGCTTCCAGGCAGCGTCGACCATCATCGACCTGGTCTCTTGCATTGTGCGCGCCCCTGAGCCTGTAAGGAGGCTTCTTGGAGCTTGGTGGTTTACACTTTACTACAGTAGGTGCCTTCCAAGAATCAGCCAAAAGGAAGACCACGACAGGAGAAACAGCTAATCTGGTGCAAAGCCATGAAAGCTGCCCTCGCGGCTGTTGCCCTCCTTGCCGTCGAAAAGGCCAGATCCGTCGACCAGCAGCAAGAGCCATCTTCTACGCAGCCCCTGGCCATGTCCGAAGCAAAGCTTAAAGCCACTGTGGACGAGGCCATTCGCAGCATGCCCCTAATCGACCCTGGAAACAAGCTAGTCGAAAATTGCACGACACTTATCAGCATGTTACAACGACGGCTCAACGTCGTGGGTGAGTTGCCCTGCTGCCCCAGAGCTCTCGTCATTGCTGACTTTTTAGAACCAAAAGGGCCTGAGCTGGACTTGATCGATGCCGCTCAACTTGAGCTGGACGCTGCCAGTGGACAGCAGAGTTCAGGCATTGGTGCTATCGACGCAGATTGGACCCTGAACAGCCATTTCTTTAACTTTGAACACGATTTTTTGCAAGGGGACTATTATACATACTACTAGGATTTTCAATATTTTAAAGGACTAGCAATGCTTCAATAAAGGGTTTTGCCTTTGGGCTGGCGTATGTGGCAGTTCTGGAAGCAAAGGGCGGATGCTGGAGCTAGATCGAGCTGAACGCAACCTGGCAACAGGTATTATAGTTAAAATTTCAATGATCTTCCCATTATACAATTCTTTGGCGGAACAGATTCCCAAATGTATTTTTCAATTTAAAAGCATATAACTGAGGGACCGTCTAACGCAGATATATTTTTTCAATTTCCCTTTCTGCAACTGGTAGGCCGTTCTCACTCGTGGGCCGTGCATCCCGTCCACTTGCCACCACCCCACTACTCCCTCTTCGACTCACGGGATCCCTCGATGCGGCGAATCCAGTCGAGTACGACCTTTGCGACTTGGTCGTTGTTCTTCTCGATGTGCAGAAAGTGGCCGTTGCCGCGGATGCCCAGGTCAGCGAGCTTGATCCAGTCAGGCTTGGCGCCGACCTGCTTCATGTACTCGACGATGCAGTGGTCGTATGTGACGTGTACCGAAGCCTCAGAGGTTATCTGGACGTATGGGACACCGGCAATCTTGGGAAGCTTGCGAGCGGGCTCTGCCTGGCGATAGCAGCTGCGGAGCGCAGTGGTCGAGCTGCCGACCTCGACAATGTTGAGGTCCGACGGGTTGTCGGTGGGCGGGTCATAGTCGAGCTTGGTGTTGGCCAGGCCCCACTGGTTGCTGAAGAAGCCCGCGGTACCAAAGGTGTACCAGTAAAAGGGGATGGTCGACGCCTCCAGATTGATGTTGCCGGCAACCAGCTCCGGGCAGTCATTGGACATGAGGATTCCAAAGGCGCCGCCGGCCGAGTGGCCGATCAGGTACGACTTGCCGATGAGCGAGAGGAGCTCGCACCCGCCGGCACGCAGAGCGTTCTCGTATGTGATATTGTTAGTCGTGTACGGCACCATAGACTTGGCGAACTGGTCAAAGACCGGATCGCCGACGCGGCCGGTGCCAGGAAACTGCGTGTGCAGGGCGGCCTGTGGATAGCCCATGTAGGCCCCGGGCGCGGAGAAACCCGCCTCAACGAGCAGCGGCGGCGAGGCCGGCGATAGGGGGAAGTCGGCAAAGTCGCTCTGAGCGGAGCGGCCGTTGGCGGGGCCGTCGACAACGTAGACAACGTAGCCCTGCTGGAGAAAGTACGAAGCGAAGCCACGGCGGTTGTCGGGGGTGTTGAGCCAGGTGGCTCCTGTGCAGCCCGCACCGTGCGAAAAGACAATCGGCTTGTCCTTGGTTGGTACGAGGGGGCTCAGCTTCTCGACGTAAAGCTTGTCGGTAATCATGCTGCCGCCGGGAGTCGTCACGTCACGGCCCCCGACGTGGAAGAAGTCACGAGTGTGGCTGACTGGATCGGCGGTCTGGCAGCGCGGGTGGATGCCCTTGACACCGGTGCAGTCGACGCCGCCAAAGTCAAAGGCGTTGTTGGTGCCCACAAGGGTCAGACCGGCGAAAATGCTGGGCTTAATGTTGACCATTTTGGGGAGCTGCGATGAGACTCGACGAGATGCACTAAAGTATCGTAACAAGGCGGAAACGGAGAGCGGTGATGATGAGTTCTTATTGCGAGCCTAGATCACTTGGCCAGACCCCTCTTTGCCTCCCCACGGCGTCATCCTGCTCCCGCGCTCGCATTGGAGCCGATCCCTTGGCGGACCAAGGTCTAGCGGAACACGGGCCGGTGCCACTCTTGACGACGTGCTGCCCCGATGGAGTAAGCGCATAGCTCCGACGTCCTGGTTCTGGGAGTTCAGTCTTAGGTCTTGGCACAGCTTACCTTGCATTATAGTCGGAAAACTGCCACGCGGTGAGTCCTCCCTGCTCTTGTTATTATCTCCATGGTCTTTCTTGTGGGCTGCCAGATTCTGCAACGGACGTGTTCGTCCAGGCCGTGCTCGGTAACAACCTCGTCGAGAAAGGGGCGGCGCAGGGCAAGGAGCGCCGTCTCTGGTGGTGTACTTGCTAAATTCTGGAGGATGGTAGGTAGGTAAAAGGGCGAGCATGAAATCACCGGCCTCATCTCAGCTTTCAGGTACTCAGGCAGAGCCTCGAAGATGCAGTGATGACAGGATTGATGAGGGAGGATAGTGTCGACCCTTCAAGTCTCGTCGTCATGTGGTCGGCCTATTCACTCGAACAATTGCTGGAATAACGTCCTGAGGCATTCTATCCCTCGTCAGCTTTGAAAGCGGGAAGAGTTCGCCAAAGTGCATGGTTGGCATCGACTGCACCTGTCCCGCCGGCAGTGCCACCATGGCAGCCACAAGTGCACCGGAGAGATAACCAAGGGTATTTGCCACGATGGTGTCTGTAGGCTGGGCTGGGATTGGGAGATCCAGCACTCGAGAATGCATCTGGTGTCGTTTATCAAGAATGATGAGGCAGAGCCGCCTAGTCACATTCCCTCGTTCCATAAGACGGATATTATTGGCTTTAACTACCGGCATTTTGGCATACAGCTTCCTGCAGTGTAACCGTAGAGCCCAATCACAAAGGTCCTCTTCACTCGCAAAAATGCCCTGTTGTTCGAGTCAAATGTCGCCCGCGATTGGTCAATCTACAGCTCGCCCATGTCGTCACCTTCTGCCGCCTGGGCGTTATTCCTGTTGACCTTCCATACACTGAAAGAACCAGCCTCAGGCGTGTGCAGTCCGCCATAGCCCGTCCCAGTAAACACATAATCGTGCACCGTTGCCGGCCCGCCCCTGAATACTGCGTCCATCTTGATCTTTGTCAGCACCCTGCCCGTCCTCTTGTCCAGAGGAGTAAGGTAACCCGGGCCGACAGGCTCGAGGAAGTCGCTGCGGCTGCCTGTGGTGCCGACAAGAACGACGTTGTTGACAACTGTGGGCGGCACAAAACTGTCATGGTTCTTGGGCGCCGGTGTCAACCATAGCAACTTTCCGTCGGACAGGCTAGCGGCGCCAAAGACGCTGTTGGACACGACGTCGCCTCCGGGGATGGGGAAGCCCTTGTGTTGCGAGTTTGTGTTGGTAAAGTACACGGCACGGTCGTCAACAGCTACGCCCCACGTCAGGCCGCCTTCGAGCCCGTCGGGCCCCGTCTGCGTTGCCCACGTCGTTGTCCCCGCCGCTGCTGAAAGAGCCCAGAGCATGCCGTTTTTCTGACCGGCCACGACTATGTCAATCCCAGAGGGCGTCGCCGAGCTGCCGAGCACAAAGGTCGGCGCCATCCCAAAGTCGGCGTCCTGGCCGGGCGTCTCGGGGCACACGTCGGGGTTGGGCGGAATCCCGGGGAAGTCGATGCAGCCGGCATTCCACGCATCCAGAGGCCCCAGCTGCCGAGCCCAGTTGACACGACCCGTGTCGAGGTCCAGCGCAATGATGGAGTCCTGGTATGCCGTCCGCGGCAGGCAGGGGTCGTGAGCCGTCAGGCCCTGCTCGATGACGCTGATGTTTGCTGTCAGACGCTGACATTCTTCAAAGGCGGGCGGAATCGAATAGAACTGGCCCGTCCCGAAGAAGACTTGCTGGCGGATGGCGTCGATCGAAGGTTGGCTTCCCCAGACGGCAGCACCGCTAAAGTTTTGGTTGGCGACAGAGTCCTGTGGGATTGTCTGCCTGCTCCACAAGAGCTGCAGCAGCCCGCGGCGCAGTGAGACGGCGTGAAAGGAGCCGACGAATGAACAGCATATGTGGCCTGGGAAGGCGGCGGACTCGGTGCTCGACACACCTGCAAACAAACGCCCGTCGTAGAAGGTGGGCGATTGCGTCAAGATGGCAAATGGGTTGCTGTCGAGCTGTAGGCTGTCAATGAGCCGACCCGACTTGCGGTCGATGGCCAGCACGAGAGCGTGGGCAATCGTCCCAAAGAAAAGCGTCTCGCCGTCGTCACTCAGCGCTGGTGTTGTTCTGGACACCTTTGCTTTGCCGTTTTGCACCGGCCCAGGGCGAAAGTCATCGATGAGGCGCGTCACGTTGGTGGTCCACACCTTCTGGCAGGTCTTTTAGTCTAGCGCCTCTATCAAGCCGTTCCAGGTTGGGTAGTAGGCTATGCCTCCGGTGACCAGAGGCGTTGCACTCTGTCCACCTCCTTGGTACTGTATTGAGCAGACCTTGGTGAGATTGGCTACGTTGTTTGTGTCTACAACGGCGTCGCTTGCTGCCCAGCGGTTATTGTACACGCCTGCGCCCCAACCGAGCCAGTTGCCTCCGGTCGGCGGTTGCGGGTCGGGGATCTGGTCGTCAAAGGCGGCTTTGTTCATCGGTTCGTTTTGGTCATCCTGGGCGAGTGAGAGGACTTTTTGGTCGGCAGCGGCACGGCATGCCAGCAGGGCGAGCCCGGCCGCCGCGATCATAGATTTGAAGCTCGGCATTGCTGTGAGTGGTTGGCGTTAGAGATTAGCAGAAAGCCATGAGCAGAAACGTGGGTGACTTGCGGATATATGGAACGCTCGAAGTGCTAGATGGGCGTTTTGCCCTTGCTTACATTTCTTACAGTAGGTCTCATTATCCCACGAATGCAATGGCAAAAAGGAGGGTGCGGTCTGGCCGAGGCTGACAAAATGCTACGCTATCCTGACCAAATCATGTCACTGTTTCATTCCCACACAGGACTACAACCAATCACATCACAAACATTGAGGAGCTGACGACCAAGATGACATCAGCGCCCTCTTTGTCGTGAGATGCTCACTTGGGGCCCAGCAGTGTAAGCAGGGTATCGGCATCCTTTAAATTTGCACGTCCACTTCGCCAGGCACTTGATCTGGTGGGCGAGTTGAGCTATTGGTGCACTTTTCGCACACTTGTGTTGTACCCTGGCATGACGATCCTGATTCCTGCCGCTCTCTTGGGCGCCATTCTTATGACAGATGATCACTTTTTGTTGGTTTACGGCGCCTGCCATGATAGTTGCTCGCTCGTTTATCAGTCTCGGAATGAAGTGCACTGCCGAGAAGTCCCTACGCAAGGAGCCTCAAATCCACCGTGCTCGGCGTTGGTTTTCGTTCAACATTTCAAACTGCCTGCCAGCGACGGCATAGCGTGCGGAGTCCTGGCCACTATGGCGAAACAACAGGCTGTCTCGGCAAAAAGGTAGACCTTGCTAATAAAGCATCTCCTGATTGCCGCATTTGCAGTCCGTCCTGCGAGGCAAGGGCTGCGTTCGAGTTTCGGCGCAGAAAACACTCCAAGGTGCGTGGCTCTGTAATTATCGGCGTGGAGAGGTTTAGGCGTGTTTGCACCGTCATCGTGCCGAGCTATAGGGAGACAAAAAAGCATCTAGGAACAGAAAAATAAGCAAGTTGCGCCAGCATCTACAGCCACGAGGGCAAAGAGATTGCCTATCTGCTGCAGCGGCCAAGATTTCGACAAAGCCAGCTCCGGACAAAGCAACACAGTCTTCCCGGTGACTGATGGTCCTGAACAAATTGCTGCAGGCGGAAATTCAGGGGCTAGCAACGAAACTAAGACACCGGGAAGCGAAGTCAGTCTCGAAAAGGCGTTGTGGTTGATTCAAAGGTGGCGAATTTTGATGGACGAGGAATGATTGGAGTGCGGAAATTCGGCGGCAGTCTGGAAAATCCCGCCCTAATGCCAACCCTCCAGACTTCTCAGATGCTAGAACATCGACAGCAGGAAAGAGGAAATCACCGGCAACGCTGCCCTAGTCATCGCTGCCAGACTTTCATAAACCGAATTTCAAAGCCAGTTCCACCTATCCTATCTAACCTACCACTGGACAGCAATTGCTGCAGGAAAAAGGGGTCGAGTGCCCAACAGTCATGTGGTTTTCTGCACAGGGTTTGAATTTGAAACCCTGTTTGAAGCCCAGATCACCCAGCTTGGAAGCGAGCCAGAAAATGGATATATAATTTAAAGAGCGCCCTCTCGTTCCAGGCGTTGCCCCTGATGTAACCATCACAATATACTCCCATAAAACCTTGAGCCCACAACATGGCAGCCTACTATCTCCACAGGCTCTTCTACAATGCCAACCGCGGCACCATAAAGCTCGCCAGACGGTGCGGGCGGTCCCTCCGCCGTACGAGGCTTGGGAAATCCTACACACGAGCAAGAGCCGTGCCAATCATGACTGATCCAACCCATGAGCAGTGGTTCAGCCCCATTTCCCTGCAATTATACAACCCTACCGTCAGGATAACACAATAATCGGAAGTGCCGTGCAGCTGCAAGCCAGACGCCGAGCATACACGTCAACGAACGCCCTGGCCCATATCTTGCCCACCGCATCCAAGACTCTGTCAGCCAACGTCAACAACAGCAGCACTGGCTGGCAGAAATCGCAGGGGACTACTTCCGTTGGCACATGGTTTTGAATTTGTTTGGGAGTGCTATGTGGGCCAGCTGCAAATGGCCATCGCGAGGCAGTTAGCCTGGCCAGAGCAGCCGCGTATAAATCAGCAACCGATAAGTTTTTGGATAAAACGGTCAGCGAACAAGTCACAGAGGAGGCGGGGAACACCAGTCGACATCACTGAATAGCGCAACGCCCTTTGTTAAAATGCTACGCGACATTGCTAAGTTTTCTCGAGGGCACCGTGATTCCGTGTCCCGGCTTTAATGAGCCTCCCAGGTACATAATTTGTCTCCTCAAAATCCCTGCCCCCTCTGTTGATATTCCCGAACTGCCAGCCGCCGTTCCCACTTCCATCGAGCCTAGTCCATCATGGCTCGCAGCATGGGGATCAGCTGTGCTGCCTCACGTGTAGAAGCCGATGAAGTGACGGCGGTAGAGGAAGACACTTGGGTCTTGGCAGTAGTCGGTGCATCCGAACGCGCACCTAGAGCAAGTCGCGGTCAGCTCATGAACCAGTAGCATCATAGACAACCAATCTATCAGCACTTACGGATTGGCCTCGATGAGCTGACCCCAACACCAGGCGACAGGACAGAACGGTTCGACCATGACAGGGACCTGCTTGACGTCGCACTGCTGGCGAATGGCAAGAGGGTTGCGTGACGTAGAAATTAGCATCGTCATGTTGTTCTCGGGGTCGTCGAAAGTGGTGAGTATGGGATCCATGGCAGCGCTGCTCCTGTCAGCAAGCTGCGCATGGACACCGCACGCAAGCGGAAAAAGACTCACGAGGACACGCCGGTGGGTGCCGGGTTTTTGACGTTGTACTCAAAGGTGCGGTAGATCTCGCGCATAGGGTTGGTGATGGTAGAGCCGTTCTCGCGCACCGACTTGACGGGGAGGTTGAGCGACGATCCGTTGATCTTGAAGGAGGGAAGGAAGATCAGGTAGATGGCCAGGGCCACGAACAAGGCGGCCACGATGATGGGCATCAGCTGGTGGTCGCGCTGTCTGCGTCGCTGACGGTTGCGGTTGCGGTTGCGTGGACGGTGTGCTCCCGGCATTGTGAAGTAATGTTGTAAATTGAAGAGGTAAGGCGTTGTTGATTTGGCAGAGCCGCTCAACAATCAAGTGTTTGGATGTAGACGGTAGGGATGAAGGTGCGTTGGTCAAGATGGTAGAGATCGAGCAGATCCTTAGATCAAGTGCCAGGGAAGATGATACGAGAGCCGTGAATGTGGGAAAATATGGAGAGGGAATGTCTGGGGGAGGGACAGGCCTGAGGCAGAGGACGGCAGAGATTTCATGCTGATGGGAAAGAGCAGCGGCAGTCCTGGGTGCTCGCTCGGGTTCCTGCCTTTGTCGGAGGGCAAGGTGACGGGGATCTGAGGACCCGGCCTCGGGCTCTGGGGACGGGACAGTGCGGGCTCCCTAGATTTTGGTCTAGTGCAGACGAGGAAGGGTAGACCTTCTTGCTCGGCCACGACCAAATGTTCTAGAGGCAGGCAGCTGTTTGTACTGTTTCGCGGGAACCAAGGAGCTTCTGCAGCTGAAGCTCTTGACCCTCGACAACTTGAAGACCTGGTCTGCTTTCCTGACGCCCAACAGCGGCCCCAGGCATAGTTCTTGCTCCAGACCCCTGCAGTCATCACTGCTGGTGCACAAAAGGGCTAACACGTGAGCTTCAGCCGGCCACACGCACACTTGCCCTTCTGTCGTTGCTCTGGATTCTGGATTCAGTTCATCTCTCGACTCCCATCTCTCGACTCAACACCCACTCTTCATCTTCCTCCCCGGAGCTCATCCAAATCCGGCGATTCAACTCCACGGCTCGTCCACCCGAAATTACCCATGTCTTCTACCCTCCTTTGATCGCCCTCGATGCCTATTCTCAGCGAGATTCCCCCCGAGCTACTGCTCTGCATCTTCGCCGACCTTGGCGTCCACGACCGGATTCGCCTCAGCAGCACATGTCAAAGACTTCGGCAGCTAGGAGTCCAACAAGCTCGCGTGTTTGAAAAACTCTCAGTCGCCTGCGCAAAGCGGAACGTCGCCGACTCGGCACTCCTCGTCGCACAAAGGTACGGCCACACGGTCCGGGAACTAAGCATAATCCACGACGCCCCAGCATGCTGTCGACTGGGCAAGAGGGATCTGCCCTGTCGCTGTGGCGAGTACACTTTGCAGCCACCAAGATTTCCTCCCAGCCTTAGCAGCATGATGCGAGCCTTGAACGGGGGCCCTCACATCTTACCATCATACATGAACCCTGTGGCGTTGCCACTACTACCTGCCAGCTTTATAACTCTGGTTCGAGGTTCGGCCGAGTCGGGTGGCCTCCTGCTACCCAATGTTGAGACTCTTGTTCTCAATTTCCCCGAACACTACCCTGAAGCCAGGCATCCCTACGCAGAACCCTACATCACCACTACCCTCTTGGCGCTAATGAATGGTCCATTTGCTGTCCCGTCAAGGATCAAGTCGTTAAAGATGTCAAACTTGCCGCTTCACGCATCAGATGCGTTCCTCCTGGACCAATGGGCCAACTTCCTGGGAGGTCTGCGCCACTTCGACATATCGTTCCCTGCTGACGATACCTGGGGTCTAATTCCAGCACACGTGCCTACACACTATGCAGGACTTATTGCATCTCACACCAGTATGCGCTACTCTGTTTTCCTCTTTGACCAGAAATATTCGATTTTCGACCATTTGCAATCAGTCACCAAGATCGGCCTGCACGCTTCACTCCGCGCACCAATGAGCTTAGTGACCTTGTATGATAGCAGCTTAGATAACGATACCTTGGATAATGATACCAAACACAGTATCGGTTACTCGATGGGTTCCGCACCACTCCTCCAGGATATTGAGCTGAGCAATGTCTCTGTTACCGAGGTCCTCCGCATCCTACTGGAGCGGGACAGAGCCAACAACCGACGACCGCTGGTCATTACTCTGGCCAATGTCACCGCCCAGACCAGAAACGAGTTGGGGGCCACTAACGCCACCACATGGGCAACGTTCTTCGACCAGCTGATAGCCACAGGCATCGTCTTTTCAAAATTCGACGTCAAATTTACCGAAATCTCCCTAGTACAACTAGACGCGGATTTGTGCTACGCAGTTCCGACGGAGCAATCGACGCGTGCTACGACCAAGCTGGCGGAGTTCCCAGAATTGCATGTGTTTCCATACACCATCAAGGGAGACTTCAGGTACTCGGAGTGGCCATTGAGCCAGCGTTGTACCATTGAGAGGTTTCTGGACGGGGCTGATGAGGTATCTTATCAGCGGTTTATGGACAGAGTGGCCGAGGACAAGTTGACATTGTGAGCTATGACTTCCAGAACTTGTATCATGGCGTTAAACATTGGGGATATTGGCAAAGTCGTTGGGGTGCTCGTGTGAGCTTTAGTCTATTCTTTTGGGCACAAAAAAAACCCCGGTTTAGGCATGGAACAACCAAAAGTCTTGTTTTTTACTGTACGTAGTCGCCGACAAAAAGCTTGAATAGCCCGTGAGTTTGCTCAGTGATGAATGGTGCAAGGGGCCAGAGATGCCAAGCGTCTTGTCAAAGTGTACTTAATTCGCAGCTAAAATACCACGCCACACACGCAACACCGTCTTTTGCGGTTGGGAACATCGACGCGCATGGCCAGTGTATGCTTGGGCTGGCCTTTTTGGATGCTCATCACATGGAGAGGGAATTTTTTGCCGTTTTGGTGTTCCAAGGGCAGGACGATGCGTGTGTCACTGGAGGGCTATCGGTAAGACGACGTCAACTGGGCTCACGTTGCCTGCGACCTCGACAGTTGGTTCGGCGTCAACACAAAGCAACCTTGCCTTGACCGCCCGGCGCCAAGGCTCTCTATTCACGACAAAGCGCCTGTCTCTGACGAGCCTCCAAGATCCAACAATACCAGAAGCAACCCCATAGGTCTGTTTTGTCCCGATTCGGCACGCGACCTCCGGGATCGTCGCCCTTTCGGCGCTTGTCTTCTCCTTTTGGGGTCGACAGTGTTGATCAGGGCGCTCCCCGCATCCGCGGCCATGAGGTCATAGCTACGAGATCGCGATCTAATTCTCCCTTCGCGGCACAGCCCGTGTACAAATTGGCATCATCCCCAGCTTTGGCTGATCACCATGAGACCACGCTGACCATCAGACGTCGTCTATCCCCAGAAACCACATCAAGCAACAGTCAGCAACCACCAAGATGACCCGCTCCCAGATCATCCTCATCGCCGGCCTCCTGGCTGCCGCCCTTCCCGCCAACGCCATGGCACCGGCACCGACGCCCGCGCCCAAGCTCGAGGCAGCCGTGGCGGCACGCCAGATCGACCTGTCGACCACGCTGTCGGTGCCCAGCGTCTCGAACACAATCACTCTGGCGCCGGCCGACAGCACCACTCTCTCGATAACGCCATCGGACCTGGCGACCGACCTGCCCACTCCAGAGCCCACGGGAGGTGCGCCCGGTCTCTGGGATAGCAGGTCGGGCGCGGCTGTCTGCTGCGCACTTTTTGCGTTCGCCTTGGCCCATGCCTGGTGAGCTGTATTGGGTTCATAGGTAAGCGTGGCCGTTGCAGATTTCCCATTGCAACCACTTGCTAATACGCTAGCGAGACGCAATTACAGCGCAGGGTACCGGGGGTCTTTTGCAGTCAGCAAATAGGCCAGCTCCTCATGCTAGATAATTCTAATTCAAGCTGTTCTACTTTTGCATGCCCGTTTGAACAAGTCCACCCACTACGCCACTAGTGCGCAAAACGAAAGTCCAGCCGCCGACTGCCCTCGTCCGTGGTGTTAGCGAGGTAGTGGTCCTTCTCCTCGGCACTCATGGCGTTCCACACCTCGTCCTTCTTCTTGTTCCGCCACCAGTAGTAGTACTTGATGATGTAGGCAAACACAAAGCTCCACACGATGATGCCGATGATGTAGCGGTTGCCCCGGCGGTACAGCGGCGCGTCGTCCTCGCGATAAATGTTGCTGCCGATGATGGAACTCGTCTGGACGCACATGTTGTAGAAGGCGCTGCCGACCGTTCGTGTCCGTACCGAGCCGGCGTTTCGGGATGTGAGGCCGACTGCTGGCTGTTAGCGTTTGGATAGTTTCATTCCAGGGTTGAATATTTGTGACACATACCGAGAATCGAGTGCACGTAGGGGTAACCAATGATCAGGATGGTGACGGCGTATCGGCCCCAGGCGCTGGCGTCGGCAGGCAGCACGGCCAGCGCGATGAACAGCGGAAGCAGCCAAACAAAGGAGAAGGACACGACCATGAAGCGGTTCTTGATGCGCTCGGAAACCCAGGACCAGAAGATGAGCTGGAAGACAAAGATAGTGTAGGCTGGGACGGTGAGCAGGTTGGTCTGCAGCGTGGTGAATCCCAGGTTGCGCAGGTTGAGTGTGAAGTAGGCGTTGATGGGGCGCAGGGGCATCAGGACGGTGAATCCCATCAGGTAGATCGGCCACAGGTCGTAGTCGGAAAAGGCCTTCCAGAGCAGCTTCAGTGAGAGGCCCTGTCGGTTGTGCATGCCGCCCTGTGTTATCGTGGTCAGTAGCCGGTCAGATTATGTGACAATATCTTTGCTTACCTTGGCCGGGTCATCGCGAAGGATGCGGTTGACCATGATGATCTCCTCCCTCTCCGTGAACCAGCCGTCCTTACCGCGGAACCAGCTGGCCGACTGGGTCGGGCTCGGCGGCATCAAAAGGTAGCTTAGAGCACCAATTATGGCGGTGAGGGCGCCCTCGAGGGCAAACATCCAGCGCCAGCCCTCCCAGCCGCCAACGCCACGGAGCTGGAAAATGCCTGCGGCGAGAAAGGCGGCAACAACCTGGGTGACGTTGGAGGATGTGTAAAAGTAGCTGAGCCGCATGGGAAGCTCTTTACTGGTGAAGAAGTATGTGAGGTACAGGATGGCCTGCGTTGGGTCAGTGGCAGTTGGGTGCGATGGGACGAGTCGACTCACGTCTGGGATGAAGCCGCCCTCGAAAAGGCCAAGCAGGGCTCTTGTCACGTAGTATCCACGCTCGTCCTTGAGTATGGACTGGCAGGCCGCGACGACGGACCAGCTAATCATCTGGATCGGAATCCAGACATCCGGGCCAAGCTTCTTGGAGATCATTTGCGAGGGTAGCTCTGCGAGGAGGAAGGTGAGGTAGAATATCGTCATTCCGTAGTTGTACTGGTTCGTCGAAAGCCCCAGATCCGTGAGCATGTTGTCCGAGAGGGCCTGGCTGATGTTGCCGCGGTCGAGCTGGAGCGCAAAAAACATGATGCAGACCCAGGAGCAGATCCGCCAATCGAGCTGGAGGCAGCCAGTCAGCTGGTGAAAAATCGTCAAGATATCGGGCGCCTACCTTCTTCACCAAAGCCTTTTCCTCCTCCTCGGTCCAGACGGCCTTGGGATCGTATCGATGTCTGCCTTCGTACTCGGGGATCGGCTCGTAAAGCCTGTCGGAGGCACCGGCCGCAAAGACAATGTCGTCCCCGGCCTTGACTGCCCTGGCCTCTCCATTCCGTGGAGTTTCAACGTCGGAGTCGATACGTTTGGAGTCGATGCTCGGCGAGTGGCGTGCCGGGTCCGGTTCTACCATTTTGACGAAGTGTTGCTGGAGAAGTTCGGTCTATTGCCTAGGTGCCTAGGTACGTTTTCAGCAACTTCAGGTCAAGCCAGTCTCTGAACACAACACATATATATTCCACCGCCGTCACTCTCCGTTATCGCTGCCGAAAGCATCACTGAATCGCCCCCTCAGGTGGTGCAATCTTCCAAGCATCGGGAAAGTTGCAATGCCCCGGAGATGTGCGTTCCAAGCCTCCCTTGAAATTCTTATCTGTGGCAGTAGACCTGCTGGGATGCAATCCAAGACTATCCACGGGGTGATAACCTCATTTGTTGACATTATGATTGGCAAACTGAGAGTGCATCGTCGCAGCGGTAGGTCGGCGAGTGGGGGAGGGTGGGAGATTCGCGGTATGCCAAGTGTTCGACGCATCACGTCAACTGTACAGGCAATTTCACCACGCGCATTGGCTCTGGACCAATCAATCAAGAAGCCCATAAACAGGACGGTGAAAGATCCCATGCAACTCTACAGCCGGGAAACCGACATTGGAGCCACCGCGCCAGCCACCAAGATCGTGTGGCTCGTGTCTCCGCCATGTCGTGCACTGCAGCTGCGTCAAAAGGGTATAGCTCGAAAAACCTTAATTAGATGGTCTTCCAAAGCCTCTTATTAGAGTTGCCGATTTTGACATGAACCCGTCGAGGGAGACGGCTGAGATGCGCCTTGTTGGTTCCTGGGTGGTTGCCGTTGTAGCCTAAGTAAATCCTCAGAAGTGGCATTGTCGACGACGTGATTGTGCAGTGATATTTTGTAAATATATGGTTACCATGAAATACGGGTGGTCAACATTTTCCCAGCGATCAAAAGTCTGGCTGAAGCGTAGATGGAAAAAGGCTTCGGTAGTTGGCTGGCAAACTATTGTCATCACCACCATCGTGCGAGAGGAACGCAGCCGAAATACTTTTATTTGCGAGAACAATAGCTATGCTTAAACAGCCGCTAGTCCGGTAATATCACTAACATATTCAAAGTTTGCATATCGTAGTAGTCATCTTGAAGCTTTATGCAGCACCGCAGGTAAACCACCAAACAGACTTTGAAAACTGCAGTGGCCCGGTATACAACACCAAAACCTAATCATTTTTCCCCTGATCGGAGTATATATTCTGCCTCTTTTATTTCCAGCAATCTTTCAGTCTGTCTCTCATCTCCATACAAACAATGCTATACCGATATACTTCCAGCCAATATCTTCCATACCTCCATCTGGCAACCAATCCCAACCATCCAATACCTCATCAGTTCAACACTCAAGGCCAAGCCATCATTACAATACCACCATCACATTACCGCCATCGAAGCCACACCCGCCAAAATGCCCACCTTGGCCGAAATCATTCGCACCATTGCCCGCAAGGCCCACGGTCTGAGGCAAAGGATCCAGCCCAGGCAGCTGCCAGCAAGCCCCCCAGTGGCAGCGTGGTCAACGCGTGAGCCCTCCGAGTTTATGGGCCCGTTTTGCGGTTGATGGTACAAACAGTGTGAATCCCAAGAGTGAGTCACCATTCTTTAACGCGTACGCATCTTGTTTGGGTTTTAGGGCATCAACAACTAACAAGACTAGGCCAGATAAACAAGCTTTGGTCCCTAGAGCAACTACCGTTTGCATACTTTATACACCTCAGGGCAAGCACTCGCACCCTCTCTGACTACAACAAGCCAGACCTTTTCTGACTACAACACCGCAGCCTCGACGGCATCATTAATATTATTCGGACTACAGCACAATAGCGATGGAAATTTTGTTTTGGAAATTTTGTACAATGAATGATAATGGAAAAGGGGCGTTGAACTGGCTGCAAACAGGCTTAAATCACATTTTCACCTTGCCCTCACTTGACGAGGCGGATGAGGCATATAATTTCAAAATTGCAATCGCTCTTGTACCTGATCCCAGAGGATGCCGTGCCTGTTCCAGTCCCACTCACTACCAGTCTCGACCAGAGCCATGTAAACGCTTTCTTGCTCGTCTCCCGGCCACTGTTTGCAGGCGAGGGGAGAAGGCAAGTGGGATTTTGGCTCCTCAGACCTCAAATTCTAAGTGAACAGCAACTCAAGGCACCCAGGCAAGTCGTCTGGCACTCACAGTCCTTGGCATTCGGTCTCAATTCGGGCCTTGTCCCGCCTGGTCTCCAAAATAGGTCTACTGATTTTGCGGCTAGTCGTTGCCGGTCTGCCACAACTCCTCACCCGCTCGAAGACGCGTCCAGCCCGTTTGATATCGTTCGTACTCACAGATCCAAACCCCCTTTTGATCTCCCAAAAAACATTCTCATCTCCCAGTCACCTGAATACATTTTCACTCTCACTCCCACTCCAACATCCCTACATAGCATACCTACTCCCACGATCCAACAGTTACTATTCATACAACCCACAGTTCCAACCAATCTCCTTCTCACGGTCAACATGACTGCTTTTGTACCCCCGTACACCATCCCCATCACCATGCCCCCACCCGTCCCCGAGGTCCTTGGCTTCAAGATGCGTACCGGCGAAAACAAGCATTTCGGCCACGTTGTCAACCGCATCGTCTGCCTCTTGGCAGGCATCAATGGCCTCGCGGGGGTTATCGTGTACAACATCATCCATCAGAACGACGACGACCATATCCACTTCATCATCTTCACCGCAAACCCAGCCTTCCTGATCTACATGTTCTGCCTTGTCTTCTACGGCCTCTACCGTCCCTCGGACACCAACATCTTTACCCGCATCGCCACTCTTGACCAGACTGCCCCAATCTGCCTCATCATCCTGGACATTTCGCTGATCTGGAGCACCTTGGCTTCCGACTGGCGCTTCCTGACCGGCCTCATGTCCTCCCTCGCCGCCCCTTGGGTCGCGACCATGCTGGCCTACCTCCTTAGCTCGGAGCGTCTGAGCCCTTGGCTCCCAACCACCGAGATGAATCTCAAGGTCGCAGACGAGCCCATGAAAGTCACCGTGGCTGTCGAGGACCACGCGGCTCTGGAGAAGGCCCTCACCGACATTACCAACGCCGAGCTTGCCGCCCAAGCCCCCGAGGTCCAGCCCACCATCAACATCCGACCCCTTGACATGGCGCAGTTCCCCATCAACCGCTTCCCGAGCGGCTCTCGCTACCCGCGTGGCCTCCACTAGGTCGGGTTGTGTTCAAGATCAGTAAGGCTGCGAGACGTTGCCGACCTAGGTTGGTTGCAGCTCGGAATGGGGTTTCCTGATAGAGAGAGCAGACACGAAGAAAACGAGAAAGTATTAAGAAGCGCTGCGAGGCCAATCAAGTCATCGAGGATCTAACTTGGACGGCTCTTTATTGTAGGCTGCTTTTCCCGCCCTACAGTTGTGGCAAATCACTGACGAGAAACAGAAGAATCTCCGCTCAACAAGTTTGTTCAAGTCATCTCTGAGGATAGTCTTCCACAACAGTAAGTCAAGTGTATCTAATGCTGCACCACCACGATAGCTAACCCGACACATGAAGACTATCTACTCAGATCAAGTTTTCAGTTTCATCGCGACCACATATGCAGCCCATGTCTGCGGGAACTCATCCCCTCATTAGCAGGCTGCTATTTCAGTTCATCGCGTCTTTTTATGGGATCAATCAAGGAAACAAATATTCGGGAATCATTCATCGGTTGGGAGTCAAAAAGGTCCATGCATTGACATTTGTCTTTGTTCCTCACTTGTGCCTCAAACGGCAGCAGGAACGCCCATTCAGGGCACCGCATCGGACTTGCTTGGACCCCCGGCACATTTTGCACACATTTACGGCTCGCGTTTAGTATCATCGGCGGCTTCGGCTTGGTTTCGCCAATGTTCGCCTGGGCAATCAGGAGGCATATGGGAGGCATGGAGGCTGCTGGTTTGAGAAAGGGCGGCTGCTGGTTTGAGAAAGGGCGGCTGCAGTTTATTTCTTCCGGGGGAATCTCGCGCAGGATTTCATAGGGACACCGCCCAAGGGCACTCACAGGGCTGAGGAGTGTATTGCGAGGTTCACTTTGGTCTACAGCAGTAGCAAAATACTCATTTCGGTCAGCTTGTGTGTGAGTTGTGATGTGCTAATGCCAGGCCACACTTGGGGCCGACTTCAAAATCCCTAGAGGTCGACCTATCAGTCAGGTCAACCTCGGTGAGGGCTTCATCACCGTCATCTCAAGACGTATCGAGACAGTAGCTCATGCGGTCCGGCGTCAACTACACGTCACGAGTGCGGCAACAAAGCGACGATAAAGGGGGTATTACATTGATCACATCGACTAAACTCAAGTTGGGTATTGGGTTCCCGAAACATATCGATACATAGCATAGTAGAGAGAACCAGTTTAGAAGCCAGAATTGTCATTGCTTGCAAAAGAACAAAAGCCAGTCGAATGCCGTCCGACCGACAAACGGCTAGCGAGTCTGCCGGCGGTGAGCACAGCATCCGAGCTGGGAGGCAGGGGTAAAATCCCGCCCCTGTTGAAATGGTATCACTGCCCAGACCTGGTGAACGCGGCGGCCTTTCACCGCCGCTTCTCCCTCTCTTTCTTTCCTTTCACCCCCGTTTCCCGCGGCTCGGCCCAAGTGCGCGCGATCGAATCCGGTTCGCTTGCGTCGACGCGTCCTCTAAACGGGGTTGGCAAGAAGGTACAGCATGACGACGGGCCAGGCGGTGCTGAGGACGAAGGCGAGAAGGACGGAACCCGCGCCCGTCTCCCTGCTGCGGTCCCAGCGGGCGAGCAGTGCGAGGGCCCACCAGATCATGGCAATACCGTAGACTGAGCCGAGCCAGAGGAAGCCAAAGATGCGGGCGTTGAGTGCATCCTCGGGGCTGATGGCGCCCTTGATGGCGGGAGCCTTGGGCTCAGGCCACTCGAGGTCGTTGAGGAAGCCGAACTGACCCATTGCGACGGTTGGTGGTTATATGGCGGTGAGTCAAGCGTGAGAGTTTGTCGGTTCGTATGTTCGTGAGTTGGGAATTGAAATGGCGGAGTCGTTCAACCGAATCGTTCTTTGCGAGTAATTTGATGGATGACAATTAAAAGCGTACTGAAGGGGGAAAAGAATGGATGTTTGTGGCGTCGAGGATTGTCGGTTGACCAGCAAGACAGCAATGAACGAAGGAAAATAAAAACCCCTTTGATGGAAAAAAGCGACAATCCACAGGACCGTTGAGAAGAGAAGGATGAGCAAAAAAAGTTTGGTTGTGTGGATTGGGGCAGCGGAGGATAATGAACAAGAAAAGGGGAAAACCAGGAAACAAAAAGGAACAGTGAAAGAGAGCGAGCAGGATGGGAAAATGAACAGACGACATGCAGATTCCCATCTTTGCCCTTCTGCCGTGGCCCGTGCAGACAAACCTCCTACACTGGCTGGTCGCATGTCCTGGCGATCCGACGCTGGGCGACAGGGACCTCAGGGGTTGTCGTCGGTGGCGCCGCGACAAGAATCGTCTCAAGTGTGACCGTCGGTCCAATGGAGGTGCAGGACGCCGGCGGTTGTGGGGATATCGGGGGGCTTGATTTGCCAGTTATTGGGGTCTGCCCATTATCAGCCCACCAACCGTCGCCGTTGTCCCCCAAGAGCAGCGCCGCTTGTTTTTGCATCCCGCGATCTGAGTCTACCGTCGAGGAAGTCGATGTGATGAATGGTCTAGAGGTCCAAGGTAAAATACTACCTAATCATACATAGACTAGACAACAAGATCTTCAGCAGCTACAAACACATCCAGCACGGCATCTGCCCACTACCGCCAACCCCTGTCAGGGGCCGTTTGCTCGCTGCAACCCTGGCTGATGATTCTCACCTCGCTTGGCGGGAAACATACGATCCGTGCTGGGTCCACGGTCGTGTCTCTGCCAACCTAATCCCGAATAAACTCGTCCGCCAGATTTCCTGGGGCCAAGCCATGTATGTATGTGGCTGCATGTGGTGGCGCTACGATGGCACTCAACGGCGAAGCCAGAAGCAGTTTGCGCGCCATCGACTCGCGCATCACGTGGGACGCCGGCGTGGCGCCCGGCGAGCCAGACTCGCGCTAGGACAGAACAGTTTCCAAGTATCTCTGGTTCCAGCGTGCGTCCAAACACATCGAGCTGGCAACATCAGGAAAACGGCCTCGCATCGGGGTTGCAACCTCGGTGGGTACGCGTACGCGTCGTCGGGCGTCTTCTGATGTGCAATGCCGCCGTCCATTTGTTTTGACCTGACTAGCTACTGATCGGCTTCAGCAGTGTTTGGATCGTGCTTGTAGCAGACGTAATTTATCTGGTCGTGTCCTGTCAAACGGAGGCTCGGTCAGACAAATTCCTCAGATGAACGCCCTTGTAATCCGGGGTTATTTTGAGACAGGGGTTGGTAGTAGAAACATTCCGACAACAAACTTTTGCTTGATCTATTTACGTCGTGCGAAAGGTCTGTTATATTATCGTATCAATTAGCCTCTGCTGTGGGAGCGAAAGTGAATCGTGAAATGTTGCATAGCTTCGGTCGGCACAGCTCGCGACTTGCGGCTTGGGAGAAGGCCCTCGTCGGCGTCAAGTACCGGCTCTTCCAGAACATGATCTCCAGGTCCTGTTCGCAGTCGACATCATTTCTCGGTCTGGAATGAGACCCCAAAACACTGCGTATCTTCTGCGCTAGTCGCTGCTGCAAACGGCAGCTAGCGGAGGTTCAGAAGCTGGGTGAAGAAGGACTCGGTAATAGCTGCTCGCTTCTGATCGCGGTGGTTTGCTGCCTGCGTTGGTGAGGTTCTATTTTGGTTAATTATCCGACGGGAACCCGGATCCGGCCGCGTCGTCTCTTGAGCCGAACCCAGTTCATATACACGCCCGGGAGCTTCTCGTGACGGCGAACTTGGAAATTCGGGAGACCATGACAGTTTTTGGGGCCTACGCAAGAGACGCCGATGTTCATGCGATATATCTGGAAGATTGTGGTTAATTTGTCATGTTGAGATAGCACAGCCGGACAAAATATAATATTTTGGGAAATATTCCCAAGTGAGTGGCTTCAAAGGTAAAAGGATACCGGAAACTGTTATTTTACCTCGCATTGTATTTCTCTCTTGTTGATTAAAATCTAACCATTAACTGGCACACTCGGACAAAACGTAATATTTCGTGAAGAACACTCCCAAGTGAGTAGCGGCAAAAGTGAACGGATGCTAGAAATTGTTACTGCAATCAGCAATATATTCTCGTTTGTTCATCAAAAATATAAAAATCTTCTGAACAGTGCTGCCCACCGCTTATATTTTCTAGCTGGCGGGACATCTAAGTATGGCCATAGATCTAAATATCCAGCCCTATGCAAGTCTATCGCTCAAAAACACAACCCAGCATATCGTTCACCGCACAAGTCCAACCTCTCGCGCCCCCTCCTTAACCCAGACGGCAACACCCCTCGGCCCCGCCCAAAAGTCACCATACCCATCCGCGCCGACGACGACAACGCCGCGCGCACCAAACAGGGCGTCCCCCCACCGCTCCCCCGCCCTCTCGACGCCGACCAGCATCCTCCGGACCCCAAATTCCCACCCCGCGTTC
>JARHUK010000313.1:8789-46285 GCA_031001725.1 Pseudopyricularia javanii
GTAAAAGTGTACTGCTATGTACAACTTCTAGAAACAAAGTACGAAGGAGTACTGCTCAAAAAAGTTTAATGGAGATATTTGACAGAATAATTATAGAAATAGGTCAAGTTATACTACTTTGGAGCTTGGTCTGGACTTCCAACACCGCTATTACCTAGGTAGGTACGAGGTACTTACTACTCGTGTCGCACTTTGAGTATGGCCTGGCTGTTGAAGTCTGCTTGGTAAACGTATTTCATAATTAACGCTAACATTAGGTCATTGATCTTTTTTTTTGTTTTTGTTTTTCGGAAGAAGTTGGAAATTGGTGCTTGGTTGATATTTGCTGTCTCCAGATTGCTTTGCACTGCAATTTACCCTTGTAGGATAGAAGTGTATATACACACATGGCAGCATGTCGAACAGGATCTTTGCCTTGTTTGGTACCGGGGAGTGGACCGCTTCCTGCATCAGAAAACCTGTTTTTCAAGACGCAGTTGCACTGGGAAATGTAAACTGCCGTATTGGGAATTTTTCTTTATTTTATCCCGGGTCGGGTGTCTCCTGGTGCGGTGCTAATCGTCATCTCATCATCGCATACATAGATATATGTAGGTATTGTCTTGGATAGAGAGGGTGAGAGGCTGGCTAGCATGGATAGTAAAAAAGTAAAGTAAAGCGTTTTGTTGACGGGGGATTACTTTAGAGTAGTTCCAAAGATAAGATAGATAGATAGGTATCCAGGAAAAGGACCCAATATCCTATTAATAATCAATTAAATGAAACTGAAAGGTGGAAGACACCAACCAGCCAAGCACTGTACATGCGTAGTAAAATACCTACTACCTACAGTAGCAATGCATCTCGTGCCCGGCAAACGCTAACATCCAGAACCATCACATCAAAATCACGGACGCACCTCCTCTGACCAGGGGTCACCCTTGCAAGTGTGGTTCGGTGGGGCGGCGGCTGTCCCCCAGCTCTGAACCGGCTGCGAATGATGAATACTGTAGGTAGTAAACTCCATGCCACACAGAATTCATCCCAGCTTGTGCAGGAACCTGTGAGACGCCCAGCTATGCGCTGCAGATCTCGAGACCGTCTGTCTCGAGAGCGTAATTACCTGTCCTTTTTTTTTCTTCTTCTTTTTCCTGTGGTCAACCTTGCCCCTTTTAATAAATAGCCTGATCCTTCAACTCACCGTCAGCAGCCAGACCTCCACCTCGCATCGAGACCCTTACACCTAAGTCGAATGCCGCCATCGGTACCAGCAACAGGACCGAATCTTGCGGAATGGCAGGCCCCTTCACTCGCTTGAATAGGCCTTTTTCTTCTTCTTATTTTTCTTATTCTTCGGTCTAACTACCTACTACCTGCCACGGTTTCAACAAAACCTGCCAGTTCCAACCTTCCATCCATCACGGACACGAAAGCGGCATCGCCTCGCCTCGCCTGCCCCGCTCGGCAACACCACAACCGCCATGGCTCCCTACGACCACCATGCGCTGCGCCTATCCGGCCGCGTCTTTCGCGCTCTCCTGCCTTCATTCGTCGCCGAGTTTATCTACCCCGAACAAAAGACAGTCTACAGGCTACACCCGACGTCCTATCTCGACGGCCTCCGTGGCATCGCGTCCTTCATCGTCTTCTTTTGCCACTACACTGAAGAGAACCACCGCTACATGATACCGGCGTATGGCCTAAACCCGGATGGCCAGGTCAGCTCCTGGCTGCAGCTGCCCTTTGTGCGCATCATCTTCTCGGGCCGGCCCATGGTGCACATCTTCTTCATCATCTCGGGCTTCGTTCTGTCGCACAAGCCGTTGAAGCAGCTGCATGCGAGAAACTTTGAAAAGTGCGCTGCGGCTCTGGCGAGCTCGGCCTTCAGGCGACCTTTTAGGTTGTTTGGGCCCTGCGTAGTCTCAACCGCCATCATCGCCGTTCTGATACAGATGGGCTACCTTTACAAGCCAGAGAAGACGCTGGCGGCTCAGTTCTGGAACTGGAAGGACGCTGTCTTCCACAGCATCACGTGGCCGTGGGCCTGGGACTTTGACCTGAGGCCTGGCTACGACGTCCACCTGTGGACTATCCCAATCGAGTTTGCCCATTCGATGCTGCTCTTCCTCGTTCTCATGACACTCTCCATGGTACGGCTGAGGATACGACAGGCTATCACGTTTGCTCTGATGATATACTGCTTGTGCTGTGGCAAATGGGCAGGTTTCGAGTTCCTCGGCGGAATGTTCTTGGCTGAGATTCGACTCCTCCAGGCTTCTGCCAAGGGCGAGTGGTGGGCTGAGCTTCCAAAGCGACACACCGTCTTTTCGTTGCTGCGTTCTGCATTCTGGGGCACTGTCGTCGTCGTCTTCATCTTTGTGGGCGGCTGGCCTAACGACAACGCCGAAAAAACACCAGGTATCAAGTACCTGAACGCGCGCACCCCCTTTCCGTTTGCTACCATGGACCCCCTCGCGCCGCAAAAGTATTGGTTCGCCATCTCGGCCATATTCGTCGTGTACGCGTGCGGAGAGCTGGCTTGGGCGAGGCGCTTCCTTGAGACCGCCGTCAGCCAATACTGCGGCCGGCTGAGCTACGCCATCTACATAGTCCACGGCCCTGTCCTGGAGATGTTCCAAAAGATGACGCTGGGCCAGACGTTCACGCCGCAGATGGGCAACCCGGGCGAAGAAGGGTTCGTGCCCGCCCTACCAGCCAAGGGAATCAAGGGCATGATTGGGGTCGAGGGGCCGACGCAGCGTTTCGCCTGCTGGGCAGCTGGGCTTTTGATACTATTCCCCGTTGTCGTCTGGGTTTCGGACGTATTTTGGCGTCTCGTAGATGTCCCGATGGTTGAGTGGGCACGAAAGGTAGAAGGCGTGTGTGTAGATGAGGACATAGACCCCACCAGGAAGGCGAGGCACGATCAGAGGTATCAAATGGCCGGTGTGTAAATACCATCCACTCCGGTACCTTGTATTTTTCTCTCTCTCTTTTGTCCCTTTCTCTTGAACTTTGTATTAGATTTTTGTAAACTATGTAAGCGCCCAACTTTGGGTCAGCCAGATTTAATAGACATTCATGACACAGATGCCCGTGTGCGGGAACTACGCCTCGTAGCCGATATGAAATGCGGTCGTTTAATTCATATTTATCATCTCGTGAATCGTTATTATTTCCTGCGTCGAATCATAAAGGCATCTCAAAGCATTTTGCCCTTCCCCTCCACGGTGCCCATTGGCGGGAGCCTTAACTCTTCTCGCCCGCGCACCTCGATGACGCCCTCCCTGCCACGGTAGCTATACCTGACCTGTAGTACCTTGACCAACCCAGGCGCCGGGTCCCAGAACCCGAAGAGTCTGCTCTTGCACAACCCCCCCGGGATCCTCAAGGACCCGGGCCCGTCCTCCGCGTTGCCGCCGCCGTCTCCCACAAGCAGCGCCGCGACAGCGATAGTGACGTCGGCGACCTCATGCTCGGCGCTGAACACCGTCATGCCTCCGTAAGAAGACGGACCCGGCACGCCGTACTTTGCCGCCAGCACCACCAGCCCGCCCCGGATGCGCTCGGCCCCCTGGCGGGCCTGCGCGCCCGGCGCCAGCAGGGCAGTCAGCGAGTCCGCCTCTGCGCGGCTGCGGGCAATGGACTCTGCTGTTGTTGAGGCGGCGCGGTGGCGGCGGGGCCTCCTCTTGCGCGCCATCAGGTCCAGCGCCGCGAGGCCCAGGAGCGGTAACACGGCGGTCCAGAAGAACATGACGCCATGCGCTCCTCCGCCGCTCGACCGCAGCAACATGGGCAGCCGGAGCCGCTGTGCCAGCCGCGACCAGTACAGGCTCAGGTGCAGGCTGGCGGGCGACAGGGCAACCTCAAAGCCGACGCTCGACCGGGACCCCGTGCGGCGGAGGGCGCGGAGGGCGACATACCTAGCCGTGCAGAGCTCTAGCTCAAGGCGGAAGGTACCGGGGCGTAAGGAGGGGAGGCGGGAGGTGATGGCATGTGGGAGCGCGGAGGCCAGGTCCAGTCTGTAGCGGATATAGCTGGCCGCCACCAGGCCCGACGTGACAGCAGCCGACACGGTCCACGAGCCTCCACTGCCCGCCTCAGCGTCTAGACCCTTGATGCCCCTGTCGGCCGGAGCGAGGAGTGGGCGCCCTGCGGTCCCTAGAAGACCGAGGCTACCTGGCCCGGAGCTTGTGTAGCCGACCTCGATTGTAGGGGCTATACGCAGGAGCAGCAGGGACGTTAGGGCTGAGGGCAGGAGGGTTTTGCCGCTCACATATTCCCTTGATAACTGCGTGAAGCCGCCATATGTAGTAGTGGCATCGTCAAAGACTTTGTTTTGTCGGCGCCAAAACAGGTCTCCGCTGTCCGCGCAGAGGAAGCCAGTTCCGGACCCGAGCCTCCTCTGCAGCGCAATGCCTGCCCGCGGTGGGAGTGAGGAGAGGGCCGTCGGTGCGGCGCTAACCATAAACTCCACATCCAACGGCTCTTCATCATCATCTGCAACCTTTAAAGTGCGTGCGAAGCGTCCGGTGATGGCCGGCTTGGGAAGAACCTCATATTCCAGCTCCGCGGCGCCGTTTGGGCAGCCGTCGCTGGTGCCCTGGTTTTCCAGGAAGAGGTCCTGTCTGAGACGCATGCTGACCAAGGGCGAGGGTCGGTTCGCGAGTAGATAGCGGAGGCGGTGGCGCGGCAGCGTCTCTGGGAGCAGCGGCTGGTAGCGGTCTATGAAGAGCGTGGGGGGTATGGTTACCGTATCACGCGCGAGACCATACGACGCGGCCGTGAATGTAAGTACAGGGGCTGTCCTGAGTATAGGGGCGTTCCCAACTGGCTCCTTCCCATGCATGATCGAGAAAGGCTTCGATTGAGCCGCAGCCTGAATTTGACTGGCAAAATTGGCCAGGGCACGCCCCAAAGCTGGCAGTGGCATCGAGTTCGAGTGACCTATGCAAAAGTCCAACGGGAAAAGGGCGGGCACTCCCCGAGCCGGACCCGACCCGAGAAGATTGATATTTGCCGGGGCGAACCTGACGCCGAGATCCGTAGTCGAAGCTGCCAGGTTCTTGGTGGGCGATGCTCTGACAACCGGCTCAAGCTCCCCTCGAGCTATCTCGTCGCCCTCACGGCTGTCCTCTTCCGACAACAAATCCTCCAGATACCTCTCCCGCCTCGAGTCCTCAACCAGCGTCTCAAAGGCAATCTGGACCTGGGTCATGTACACGGTGGCGAGCTCGCGCATCTTTCTGGGCTGCGACTCGGAGTCGAGCAGCCTGAGCAGGCGAATGTACGCGCCTCGTACCTGCTCCCTGGAGGGCGCACGCCGGGGGACGCACAGGAGCTCGAAGAAGTCTCTTTCAACAACCACTTCCTCGTCGCCGTCGGCAGCCTCGTCCGTATGCTGGCCCTGCAGCCCGGATGTGCTCAGGTCCATAACGGAAGAGGCGGCATCGTCGAATCCGAAATCGTACTCCTGTCGCGTGGCTGCGAACTGCTCGTTTAGTGAGTATCGCGAGCTGGCGGATCGCAGGCTACGACCACCCGGCGGCTGCAGGCTGTCGCTGCTGCCACCATATTGGTTGTGGTAGAAGAGGTCGGCGACATCCTGGTCGCTGAAGACGCCAGAACGGCGCGCGTGCGTAGAGCGGCGCCCTGCGTCTGTCATTTATCTGTATTTGCTTGGTCGTTGCCTGGTTGTGTTTATCTGCGCATTTGGAAGCAGCAGAGGCGACGCAAAGGGGGGGGGATATGCAGGTTTTGGCAGCAACAAGCAAATGGCTTGAGCATTTGTGACCAAAACAGTTGGCCATGTTTTGCGTTGAGACCAAGAATTCGGACACATTATTTACCATGTGTGTGACTCTCATCCAATTACCCCACGGAACGTTGGGTTTGCCAGGGGCAACTTGGGTTCCAAGATGATGGATGCCAGTCTATAGCGGAGACCCAATAACCAACTCAGGTGGTGTGCCAAGGGGATTTCCTGGAAAGCGAGTCGATGGATGTGAGTGGGCAGAGGCCGTAGCCAAGGAATCAACATGGGCAATGTTGAACATCTAGGATAGACCGCTTGGATATAGTCCTTGTGATCTGTATCCGATCCAACACATCGCATGTACAAAAATTCCTCTATCTTTTAGAAGGACTACATCTATAAAGGCTTTTCTTTAACTGTAAAGTACAGATGGCCCCAGGAGATCCATCATACTGTAAAAGTACAGACATACCTACAACCAACATGCGTGCGCGCAGCTGTTGCCCCAGTCTCTGACGCCCACCTGAAATTCCTAAAATGGTCACCTTGAAGACCTCTCACATCGGACTCCCCTTTCGGATGGCGGGCCAGTTTAAAACTTGAACACTTGAGACTTGTCGTATCCAAGTTCGCTCAAAACGCCCGAAAGTTCGCCCTGGTCCTTCGGGCTGACCTTGTTGCCCGAAATAGCCTTCATCAAGCCCGGCGGCCCGCACACAAACAGCTTGACATTCTCCTCCTTGGGCTCGGGCAGCACCGTCTTCAGCAAATCCTTGGTGATGTAGCCCTTGCCGCCGGCCCAGTCCTGGGGCGGCTTGTCCAGGACATAGAAGGCGCGGAATCGCTGCGGGTAAGTGTTCTCGAGTTCGGCGAGCTGCTTCTTGAGAAGGATGTCCTCCTCGGCAATGTTGCCCAAGACAAGAGTTACCTTGGTCTTATCCTCGGGGTTCTTGAAGATGGCGCGCATAATCTGGTACATGGGTGTAATGCCGGTGCCACCAGCGATCATGCCGACATGGGGATGCTCTGGGTATTGTTGTCAGCAAGACAAGTCGCAACGAATGGCCTTGGATGAGTGCGAAAGGACTCACTGTTAGCGCTCCATTGGTACTTGGGCAACGGTCCCTTGAAATCCAGCTTCTGTCCCGGAACCAAGTCGTGCATGTGTGTCGACATGGGGCCTCCCTCGTACTTTTTGACGAGAAGGTCGAGGTAACCGGTTTGGTCCTCGTCGCTGATGGGGGTGTACGGCCTCAGGACAGGCTTTTCCGCGCCTTCCGGCTTGAACTTGGTCAAGAGGGCGCTTGCGACAGCCAACCCCGAGACCATGTCATCTTCTGGTAGCTTGAAGCGCAGGCGCTTAGTGTTGTGGTTGACGGTCTCAGAGTCCTCTAGCACCAGCGACACGAAGCCCTTCTCCATCTCGAGGGCCTTCTTCGGCTCGACGCCGAGGGCTTTCTGGGCGGGAGCGGCGGGGTGGGTGCCCTGTCCGAATAGGAAGTAGGTTCCGAAGCCGGCCATGCCCACGGCGCTGGCGATCAGGACACCGACGCGCGAGCTGCTGCCGCTGCCGGCCTGGGGAGGAGGTGTGGTCGCATAGCGGCGCACAGGCTGCGGAAGACGGACGTTGTGGATTAGCTTGGCTGGCACCATGCATGCTTCTACTGTCTGTCTATCGCTTTTTTGAATCAATTAGCCATTGGGACAGCTTACCTGCTTCAGAGACTGGCAGGCCCGGACAGCATGCCGAGCAAACATTGTGACGTTTTCTTTTTTTTGTGACGTGTTTTTGTTTTGGATATGGTAGACGGGCGATTGAAATCGACTACAAAACGGACAGGTACCTGGCCAAAAGAGTGCATGTACGAGCGAGACGCGAGAGCCTTCAATTCTGGAACTGACGCTAATTGAGCTCTGAAATCCCCCACATGACGTAGCATCATCACGTGATACGTAAGCATCTTTTTGCACATTCACCATCTCGCTTTTTAGTTTCGTAGACAGCGCTTGGCCTCTATTGTACATGATTGAGAACTAATTAATAATCCGGGTCATTCATTCGTCGTTCATTTGTACCAATCACTATATTCAGCCCTGCTGTCGGCACTGCTACAATCCGTTCAAGCCAGCCAGCCCGTCGCCTAGTTCAGCCTGGTGATCAACTTGCCGGCCTTGGCCTGTTGGTCGTCACCGTTGAACAGACGCATCCACGTCTTGGGCTGCTCCTCGATGGTGGCGTCCACGATCGTCTCCGCCTCGCCCAGCTTGAGCCTCCCATCGACGATGGCTCCCATGAGCTCGCCCATGATGCCCGGAACCTTCTCCATGTAGTCGAGCATGATGAAGCCGCGGATCGTGAAACGGCCCGAGATGACTTCGAACCAATTCTTGAGCTTCAGTGGCTCCTCTGTGTTGTACAGGCTCACCGAGCCGCAGACCGCAATGTGCCCGTGCCTCTTGACACGCGTCAGCATCAGGTCCAGGATCTCGCCTCCCGTGTTGTCAAAGTACAGGTCCACCTCGTCGGGCGTCGCCTTGATCAGGTCCTCCTTGAACGTGGGCGAGTTGTAGTTGAGGCACTCGTGCGCGCCCAGCGACTTGACGAACTTGCACTTCTCTTCGCTCGATGTGATGCCGATGACCTTGCCGGCGCCGAGCATCTTGGCCGCGATCTGCACCGCCATGGTGCCGGTGGCGCCCGCTGCCGCCGATATGACAATGGTCTGCCCCGGCTTGGCCTCGCCAGCGTAGTAAAGCCCGGTGTAGGCGGCCAGCCCGGAGGCACCGAGCGCGCCGAGGTAGTGAGTGGGCGAGAGGCCTCCGGGAAGCGGGCCCAGTGGCTGGGACTCGGCGGCGTTGAGGATGCAGTGCTCGCCCCAGACGCCCAGGTGGAAGTCCATCACCATGTCACCGGCCTTGAACTTGTCCGAGGCCGACTCAATCACCTCAGCAATCACGCCCGAGCGCATCGGCGATCCGAGGGGCACGGTGGGCACATAGAAGCGCTCCGCGGCCACGGTCGACTCGATGAAGTTTCGCAGGCCGGTGTCGTTGGAGAAGTACTTGGCCTTGGCGAGGATCTGTCCTGCCTCCAGAGGAGGGAGGGGTACCTCCTTGAGCGTCCAAGTTGCATCGGGACCTTCAAGGATTGGCTCACCGGCCGGCTTCTTGGTGAGTATCCACTGCCTGGTGGTGGTGGGCCGTGCTGCTGCCATTTTGCGCCGTGTTGGTTGCGTGCTCGTCTTGTTTTTTTTTTTTTTTTGACTAGACCAGGGGATGGGTACAGAGAGAGAGAGGGGAGAGAGAGATATTAGAGTAAATGCTCGTTTGATATGGAGATGACGTGAAATGACTGACTGCCAAACATGCAACCTCAACGCGACTTCACAACTCGTGCAGCAGGAAGCATAGCCGGTCCTCTCTCTTATACCCCGCAACAGCACAACAAATCCACAACCATCTTGCAACATGGCCAAGCGGTCTCCATGATGGGAAAAGTGGCCATCGCCGCCAGTGGATTGAAATGCCAGAAACACGGTGAACCCCCCTCAAATCTCCCATGGCCAGCAAGGATCTGCATATTCGACCCTGCCGCAAGTACCCACGTATTGGCCCTCAAAGGTCCACATCGTCAAATGGACTGGGTACTGATGGGCGATGTGTCGAAATCCGCCACAGACCAGACAAGTCGGTTTTCGGGCCGACATTCTCCAAGTGGTCAAGAGACCGAGACCACCGATGGGGCTCTACCGGAAGACATTCCCGCCCCATGTCGCCCACCTCAAGCGCGGAATTGCGAATATCACCGGATCTAGCGGCCGAGCGGGCTCTGGGCATGTACAAAGTATTTCACGCTAGCCATTGCGAGTACCAAGGTATTAGGACGTACGCTGAAACCGGCCTTTGCCGGCCCACAGATGGGCCGCCATGAGGCAAAGGATTTTTTTTTCATGGAGGCGGGACACATGGGCTTGTGGTCTTGGGATATCTTCTCGAGTTACCTCCCAACCTAACTTCATTGGGTCTGCTTGCCCGCACAGAGATAGTATTTTGGTTTTCAGGCAAGGCAATCGCGCAGGTTACTGCTCACCTTCTCTTTTGGTCCTTTTACCGAGTTGCCGGGTAGCCCCGTCAAGTCTTGACCTGGCCCTGCCACGCCATGCCACGCCATGCCATGCCTAACCGACAGGAGAAAGAAAAAAACGTGTGCAGCGGCTCGAACTGGCAGGTGATCTGCCGAAATCTCCTTGGGGGCCACAAGACGATGAGGATAGCCAAGAAACATGGTACTCATTACAGAGGAAATATTAAATGTGTGGAGTACTTAAGGGAAGAGCGTTTTTTCTTTTTTTTTTTATGACAATAATTCACTGAGCATTTTCCAACCCTTGTGGGCAAGATGACGATCATAATGGCAGGAAGGCCCATCTTGTGAGAGGCTAGGCAGAGAACCATGAAAATGATCATCTCCTCCCCCTCTTCCCGGAGGAAAGCTCCCAAGCCGCTTTAGCTTACTTCGTAGTAACATTTTGTGTTCGACCCCTTTCCAAATTATGGATATCGTTCCTGGGGTTTATGTTACTATGCAACGTCAGGAAAAAGAGGGTTGTTCGATGGCGCGCGGCGGCTATAATAGCTCCCGTCCGCTCCCGCACAGACTGGAGTCCACGTTCCGTATGGTACTCTCCCCAGACTTGAGCAGGAAGTGGTAGACAAGGCAGGCCTCCAATCGAAGGGTTCGAAAGCCGAGACAGATCCAACCAGCATCCCTATACTATACACAGCCATCCCTCTCGTCCGCTCGAGTCCATCCCCAAAAATGTCTACGGCTCCCACAGTATTCCTGCCCATTCTGGGCGAGATCAAGGGCCATTTGGCAGCCAACTCGGTCTTCGTCTTCCTCGTCGTCGTCGTCGTCAGCCTTAGAGTTGTGGGGCGCTGCATGGGACCCGGCCTCGGCTTGGACGACGCTCTGGTCGTGGCGGCCACGCCGCTAGGCGTCGCCATGCATGTCTGCAGCGGCTTCTTCGCGCCTATTGGCAACGGGTACAACCTCGCTGAACATCCTCAACGTACGTTCTCGTCCACGTGGAAAACCAGAAACCTACAGATGATATTGGTAATGAGGAAACTAACCAAAAAAAATATTCCATCTATTAGTCGTCGCCAACATCCCCTTCATCCTCCAGCTCACCTTCGGCATGCAGCTCGTTTACGTGACGCTCCTAGCCCTCACGAAAGCCAGCATGCTCTGCTTCTTCCTCCGCATATTCGCGACGCCCGGCATGACACGGCTGACTAAGGTCACGCTGGCCGTGATAGCAGCGTGGTGGGTGGCCTACGTCTGTGCCTGCATCTTCATCTGCCAGCCAGTCAGCGCGCAGTGGACGGGCGTGGGCAAATGCGGGCAGTACATCACCATGATTCAGTCGCTCATCGCGACCAACGCCATCGGCGACCTGGTCATCATGATGCTACCAATGAGGCAGATTTGGAGCCTCAAGATGCGGCGAACGGACAAGGTGGGCGTGTCAGCTTCGTTCCTGCTAGGGTTGGCGTGCGTGGTCATCGCCATCTTCAGGCTCATCTACATCAGCACCGTCGACCTCAACAGCAACGTTACGGGGACCATGTCGACGACGATCCTGCTCTTCACGCTGGAGCCGAACCTGGCCATTCTGTGCATTAGCATCCCGATGCTGCGGCCGTTCTATGTGCTGTACAAGAAGCGAATAGGCAGCAGCAGGCTGACCGAGGACCAGTCCGAGTACGCCAAGGGGACGAGCGGGCACAGGTACGCCAAAGAGGGTTCGGACCATTCGTCGTCGAGCCGGGCGACGCCGAGCAAGGGGGTGGTGGCGGTGGCGAGTTCGGCCCCGGCCAGCACTTGGGAGATGGACGACTACAACGTCAGCAACGTCATCATCTCAAGGTCCGGAGACGCATCTAGCATCGACAAGCGTTCGGTAAAGCCGAGCGGGCCGTTGGGCGACATCAGGGTCGACACGGAGTGGAAAGTCAGCCGTGCGTAAGCTGCGCGGTCGACTGGCGGCCACTGGAATACAGATGAAAATAAACGGGCTTGTTTTTTTTTGGTTATTTCATTGTTTCTTATTTTCTAGACTGTTGGCGTTTGATGTTGAAAATAATTTTTGAGGGTGTAGACCTGTAAGGTGTGTGCTGCCCTGGAGGGTGTGGGCAAAAGACAGGTATATAGAACAGGTTGTCGACAACAGAAGACGACGACGATTACGATGATAGAGGATGTCTGAGAATAGGTGCTTTACAAATATTGTATGTGATAGGGAGACGAATTAGTGCCATGTTTTGGATACATGCCGCGGATGTTTGGTTTCTTGCAGCGATATTCCCAGCACTTTGCGTGGCGGTTCGAGAGGTTGCCGAGTAGCGGCAGTTGTATCCTAGTCTCCATGTCGGAGGCTTCGTCGATGGAAACACACGTGGTAGGCGTGTACGAGGGTGTTGTACGTATGTATTAGTCTGTCATAATAATAATAGTTGGTAACCTGAAGTCGAGTGCATCCGGTCCTCGAGAAGAAACAAGGCGCCTCTGGTGCAACCTCCCTACCGACGCCCATGCAGAGGACAAGGGTCTTTCCCCAAATTTTGGTGGTGTCTATTTTAGGAAATTGACGAACAGACGATGCGACGTGCCATTTGGTCAAGAGAAGGGGAAAAGGCCAAGCGTTGTTGTCGTGCTTTTCTCAGCCAGGGATGGATGGGCAGCTTTTCTGGGCAGCTTTAATCTAGATGTCCCTGAAGATGATGGAAAGACGAACATGGAAGTAATATGTGAATGGATACAAACAGGGTTCTGAGATGGATACATTATTGGAAGCTTAGTTATTAATTACCTAGGTAGGCAATTATTTATCAACCCAGAAAGAAAAAAGAGCGAGAGAGAAAGAAAAAGAAGAAGAATAAGAAGAATAAGAAGAATTTGAGAGGAATACCGAGGAATGAATCAAACAATCTCGCACGGCGCCCCCCAAAGACGCGCTCGACCACTACCCCTCTCATGTTGTTGTAGGCGCCTCAGCGGGTTTGCCTCCACTTTCAGAAGGCTCAACTGGCTGCAATTAGCTGCGCTGCTCGGGCTGGTGGTAGTCGCTCGGGCTGCTTTTGTCCAACGTGCCTGCCTGCCAGGCTTCATTCATGTCGGCGTCTTTTTGTCAAATCTCAAAACATCAATACAACCTAATCAGTTCATGAACTGTCCACTATTATCAATTAATTAAAATCAATTGCCAGACCAAAATCCAGCCACGGGGACCCTGTACAGCCAGGCTGTCCCCCCGACTCAAGGGTTTTCTTTACACCTCTCTCTCTCTCTCTTGCCCCCACTTTTGCCAGCCTTTCTTTTCACATCGGGCATCGATTCCTCCACCGCTACCGTTCCATCCAATCCATCCGTCCCCCCGTCGACCAGACAGCGTCCGCGCAAGAGAGGGGTCGTGGGCGATTCGACCAGACTCCCGTGAGGCGAAGCCCAGCGAATCGAGCTCACAATAGTGGCACCCCGAGAGGAACAAAAAAAAAACAATACCTTTGGAAGAACACACCACCTCCATACCACAAAGTACCAACCAAGCAACAAACAAAACCTAACCACTGGCTACAGCACCTTAGTTGATTAAACACAGACCCTGGCTTCGCCTGGGAGTCCAGGCAAATCCATCTCGACTGCTAGCCGCCCAATCCGCGCCACCGAAACCTCATCCCTCACTCGCTCGACATGACCCTCGATCTTGCCTCGATTCCGCATTTTTGATTCGCAGTACAATTCTCTTTTTATCATACATACCAAAGCAAAGCCCACGATTCCCCCGTCAACCTTCAGCAGCCAGATGGGTCGCGACCACCGTTTAACCACAATTACCAGCCTCACAGAGCAAGCTTGATCGTCAGGGCTTTCCTGAGGCGGCGCGTTGTTTTCATCTTTTTGTTCTTTTCTGCCCCCCTTTTTTTTACTTTTTTTTTCGTTGCCAACTCGATAACCCAACGACCGACGTGGGCACACTACCCCCAATTCTGCGCTTGCGCACACGTCAATGGACAGGTGATATCCCGACCAAGGCACCAATCGTCGCCAGCTCAAACCAACCATCGTCGCGCGCCTGACCCGAACTGCCTCTTCCCGAGAACCGATCCAAGTCCGTGTGCTGCATCTACTCCCCGGACGGAAACGACAGGATTGTACCCAGCAGTCCTCCAGAAAAAAAGAAAAGAAAAAAAATAAGAAAAAAAAACCTGCGATTGATGGGTCGCGATTTTCATCGCAACCATCGTCGCTTCCATTTCAGTGCCCCTCATACAATTCGTTCGCTAAAAAGATGATGGCTGTATTGTCCCAAAGTCGCCCCTCCCCAGCAACGTCGCCAGTCCCCATCTCCCCCTCGCCCGCCTCCAGTCCGACTTCAAACCCGAACCATCCATCCCTCCCTCCTCTGGTCACATCGCCGCCGCCGACCGCCTTTACCGCCTCTCCCGCGCCAGGCCGAAGAACAACGCTCCCGCGACCCATGTCATACTCGGCGAGGAACAGGCTGTCGCAGTACTCGACGGGATCCGTCCCGTCGCGTTCGCGACCCCCCTCCCACCTGTTTCCCATATGGCCGAGCAGTCTGACATACACACTGGTGAGGGACTTTGCATACCCGCCCGTCAACCCGCTTCACTATGGGCCGCCGCCAGAGCCCTCGCTGCCGCCAAGTGGCATGACCACACCCGCAAGCGAACATCAGAGGCGTCTGTCGGATCCACCCGCGAGCTGGATCGGTTGGGAGAACGGCACCTGGGGCGAGGGCTTCGGCAAGGGTGGCGACCTCGCGCCGATGCACCTCGGCGACGGTCCACCATGGAGCGAGGACGAGGACCTCCAGAGCCCCGTCGTCAGTTCGCGCCACCGCAAGCACAGCCATGCCAGGGGTAAGGGAGGCTCCCGGGACGGCGGTGCTACCGGAACGGGGATAATGGACCCGTCCAACTTCGATCGCGAGAGGGGCTTCTATGTCGGCACGAGCGGCGACGGGAGCGAGAGGTATTATGTAAACCAAGGCGGCGAGGCCAACGGACCTGGCGGAGAGTACGTCACTTATCCGCCAGAACAAGCGCGCCCTTCTACCCAGGGAAGTTACAACGTTGGCGACCAACAGCCGCGGCAGTACGCAGATCCCGACGCAGGTTACCAGTTCGGGTCTGACGGTTCGAGCAGCTCGCCTTCATCTCCAGAACTGCGGGACGAGGATCAATCAAGGTACTCGCGGGATTATCAGTTTACCATCACGTCCCCGGACGAGGAGATGCATGGCAAGGCCGTCGCGCTCTTCGATTTTGCTAGAGAAAACGAGAATGAGCTACCATTGCTCGAGGGGCAGATCATCTGGGTTAGTTATAGGCATGGCCAGGGGTGGCTGGTTGCTATGGATCCCAAGACCCAGGAGAGCGGGCTGGTGCCAGAAGAATATGTCCGGTTATTAAGGGATATCGAGGGCGGGATGACGAGCTTGACGGCGACGGCTACGGCTACGCCGACTGAGGAGGGCGCTGCCCCCACCGCCACGACAACAACAGCTACTGGAACGGGGAGCCCCAATGATACGGGAACCCCCACACAAACGGAACACAAGCCGCAGGAGCAAGCCAGCTTCGGACACACACCCACCCCGTCGACATCATCGACGTCAGCCAACGGCTACCACCAGCCTGTTGTGTCGACTTTCAGCACTTCTAGCAAAGACTTGGACCCGTACCCACAGCATCTATTAGGGACACAGGCCGGGCAGACGCCACCGCAGGTAGTGCACTACCATGGTCAACGGGGAGGGAGCCAAGCAAACACGCCGACGCTGAGCTTCCACCAGGACGTCGGAATCATCAGGCGTGGCAGTGTCGACCAGACCAGCGGGAAGAAGGTCGATATCGGCGGTGAGAGGTTACCGGGTGCCAGGCTGGGTGAGACCTTGCCGGAGAAGCAGGAGGAGAGCATCGTTAAGAAGAGGAACAGCAAGAGCCGGTGACAACGGGGGAGCTTGGAGTGTGATGGATGAAATGGATGGTTCAGAGGCTGCTGAAGTTTGTTTGGGGGGAGAGGGATATCAAACCTTGATTTTTTTCTTTGTACTACCACCATTTAGTCCCAAGGTATGGCGATCTTTGTTGGTTAGTTACTTCTGACAGGATTCTTTTTTTTTCTAGGGCAGCGTATTTTTATGTGTTCTTTCACTGTTATGCAAGGGGTTGGTTGGTTGCATATCGCCCGGTCACATTAGTTTGGGAGCAATTCTACGCTTTTATTTCTACACGGCCTACTTGTTTTGATTTTTTTTTCACTTTTTAGGGCGTACCTCACACATACTCTACAACGGGATTTACCAGACCAAGGAAGTATATGAAATGGATGGCGTGACAAAAGCCCAGGAGTCCCCATTCTTGATGTTGGAGCTAACTGCATATCTTGTTTTCGCCAGGGAATTGAATATGCAGGCAACACATCACTATACTCATATCTTGATATTCTAGACATAGGATGCCAAGGTGATCAACGCAGGCAACGATGCGAGCGCATGAGATGAAGCATGTGATTGGCATGCTTTTTGCAAAGTAGCCTGACTAAGCCAGATGCGATCTATCTGGTATCCGCACGTGACCCATGCGGAACAAAGTATGGTAGGTCGAGAATAAACACGAAATCGCATCGCATCGCCATCAGTCGCCATCAAATGTCTCCCCTCTCCAAACCTAGCTTCACGCTGATTTCCAACGTCGAAAAGTGACAGAGCTCATCGGTAAGTCAAGAGGTTTATTTCAAGAACTGCAACCTCTGAGAATTTTGTATGATGAATTTATTTATTGGAGCTGTCTGATCCCCCTGATGACAGCATAACATATTACGCATTTTTTTCTGATAGCCCAAAAACCCACAAACTTGTTGTGTATACTTCCAATCTGTCTTGATTCAATTCGTCAAGGGCTGCGAAAATTTAGCTGACATTTACGCGAGTCTCTTCGTACAGAGCGTCGGATCGGGGGCCTCATGAGTCCAAACACCACGCTGTACCAGCAGCTACGCTCGTAGCAAAGTTTGGTTCCCCGGAGAAAGCGTCATCATCGGCACTGCGGTCGAACAACCCGCGTACCCAATCACCATGGAACAGACACAGAACGGTGCGGCTGCCCAAGAGAAGGCGGCAGAGAAGCCGCGCGACGATGGGTTTAAGCTCAAGTTCTGCACGGTATGCGCGAGCAACCAGAACAGGTACGATAAATGCCCTTTAGTACGACATCAAATCGCAACGAAACTTTGCAGTTGCTAAAACGACTGTACTGCGCAGGTCGATGGAAGCCCACCTTCAGCTCTCAAAGGCCAACTACCCCGTCATTTCGTTCGGCACGGGCTCGCTGGTCCGCCTTCCGGGTCCGACGGTCCACCAGCCCAACGTCTACCACTTCAACTCGACAACCTACGACCACATGTACAAAGAGCTTGAGGGCAAGGACCGACGCTTGTATACGGCCAACGGGATCCTCAACATGCTCGAGCGCAACCGCAATGTGAAGCGCGGCCCGGAGCGCTGGCAGGACTGGCAGGTCGGCATACCGCGTTTGGAGCACGCCTCCGACAGGGGGAGTGAGGGCACCGAGGCGGGCGTCGTGGACGTCGTCTTTACCTGCGAGGAGAGGTGCTGGGACGCGGTGGTGGAGGACCTGCACGCGCGCGGGGCGCCGCTCAACCGACCTGTGCATGTCATCAACGTCGACATTAGGGACAACCACGAGGAGGCGGCTGTGGGCGGGCAGGGTATACTGGACCTGGCCAACTCGCTCAACAAGGTCGCGGCCGAGGAGAGGGACAAGACGGGCGCTGTCGGTTTCGACATGGGAAGCGCGGCGGCAAGGTCCGGGTTTGACGACAGGGTGCCGGACGTGCTGGCCGAGTGGCAGGAGAGGTGGCCTAACCTGCCGTCCACATGGACGTTGGCTTGGTTCTAAGGACCGAACGGAAGAGATCTCCAAGCACAGACTTGGCATATCTACACCATATGTGTTTTTTTTGTGCAAGTTGGACTTGCAGTGGCAGCATGGATATTTGAATGATACCCCTACTTTCAGTGATCGATCACGATTGTTTATATTATTATCTTGTCCTTGCATGGGGTTGCTCTACAAATATTGGCATCTGTGGTATGAAGGCTATGTGGAAGCCTACCTAGGTGAGTACCTACACGCCTATCGGCCGGAGAATCCGAACTGCAGCAGGGCCCCGCCCTTTCACAAAGCGCACGTTATCATATCATGGCACACACCGCCGAAATGCAAGGTTCAGGGGCTCTGGGCGACGTTTGACAGGCAGCTTTGGAATGCACAGAAACAGGCGTCAGTTCGCCAACAGCGGACTGTGCTTTGTGGGGGGCTGTTTGAGGCGGCTGGGGACTAGGCCTATGTAGTGGCCAGCGGTACGACTATTTTGCCTGTTTTTGTGCGTCGTGGTTGTCATCCGTGCGATTGATTGAACGCACGAGGATGACCGGTCAAATAGTCCACTGAAATGTATCAACGGGCACCCCCTTTCCGTCTTCGCTCTCGGACTGGCTGCCACGCCTTTTACGGAGCAGGACCCGGAATGCGGGTTCGCAGACCTTTGCCGAGCCCCTGGGCGGGGACCTGGGCAACCTCGTCATTTTGAAGTCGACTCCACGGGGCACGCCAAGGGCCCCAGACATTCGTCGTACAGTAGGCATCAGGGCGGCGCAGAGAGTGTCACTGATTGCTACTAGTGTACTGTATGTACTCTGGGTGCCACCCACCAAAACCAACAGAAAATTAATTACGACAGTGGGCAGCGGAACAGGGCAAAGCTTAACCTCATCTGAAAAGTGATCCCCGGGATTCATGCGGAGGGGAGGATGGATGGCCATGAAATACCACGCCTGCATATGCATTGAGTCTGGCCCTTGGGGTCCTGTCGGCTCGCTTGTGATGCCGTTGAAAAGCGTCTTGTCTGTTTCCGCCCGCATGAACATTTGTGAATTGGTGTAATGTTGCTAAAAAATGAGATTGATTTGGATCCCACTGATGAGATGACCGATTGAGTGAGTGACTAGTTGACTGACTGACCGCCTGCCTGTCAGCGCTCAGTCCTTTTTTTATATGTATTTTTTTTTTTATAATTATCTCTCCTCCGAAAAGGTACCTAGGCTGGGGTCAACCCCCCCCCTGTTTTTGTTCCTAGCGCGAGCGCGTATAGTACAGTAGGACTTGGCATATGTGCCCTGCTCTGGGAGAACCTGCATTACCGCCGTTGGATTAGAGGTATGGGGATGAATTATTAGCTTTCATGTAGAGATGCGGCGTCAACCAACCAAAACGGGCGCATCGTGGAAGGCGATTTTAGGTAGGAAAAAAAGGGGAAAGCTATCGAGGTATGGAGATGCAGAGATGCTCAGCGCGCTTTAAGATGAACCATGGCGAGTATAGAGCACGCAGCATCTGCCTGAAATCCCACACCTGTGAAGGAAAGTACTACAGTAAGAATCACAAAAAAAAACCAAGGCGCCGTGTGCAAGTACAATTGTGTTCAAGTTTTGGCCTGGTGCAGCCAAGTTTCGCGGGGACTGGGCGACTCAGCAGCGTCTAATATCTCATTTCGCACAATTCGCCCTCATCTCCGGGGCCGCATTTCCCGCTCTCTGCTCTCCCTCTCATTCTCCCTTTGTCTCTGTCTCTGTCTCTCTATACCCTGCAATAGTCTTCGTTGCTTTGCCTTCTTTGCTTCTCTCTCTTTTTTCTGTTTTGTTTTGTTCGATGCGGACTTGTCCTTCATTTCTTCCTTGTTCGGAAAAAACCAACAGTCGCGAGTGGACAAGCAGCCCCAGCCCCCAGGCCCAGCCCAGCCCAGCCCAGCCCCTCCTGCCCCCGGCCGAATCCGAATCAAGCCTGATCTTCGAAAGAAAGGGCTCCATCTCGTCTCCTTGCAGACCAGACGCATAGCCAACGCAAAGCAAAGCACATCAAAGCAAATCACTCCCTTTCAGGCCAACTTCTTGCCAGCGTTTCATGCCCAGCCGGGCGTCGCGGACTTTTTACCTTTGCTTTGCTAAGCTGCCTGTCAGATCGTCTTTGATCCGATCCGTTCCAATCGATCACTCACTTGCGCTCGCCTGGCCAATCCATCATCTCCCTATTCCGAGAGAAAAAGAAAAAGGAAAGACAAAAAAAGCAACGGTAAAACCATCGGGTTGCGACCGTAGCAACAACCTTCAACAAAACACCAACCATCCATCACAGACTATCACGCAAGAAAAGGGGCCCAACTAGAGCAAGCCAAGGCACGCTTGCGACCGCTAAAATCTACGCCGACGTCGACGCCCTCACCAATACCACAGGCGTCGAGACCAACCACATTCCAAACCACCCCTCGGCCATCGACCCAGACTAAGTCGTGCCCGGCGTGCGGCTTGCGGGACCCAGGCGCCACCAGATCACGGCCGACCTGGCCTGGCTGAGACACCCCCTTCCCGCCAACACCTCCTCCCAGGTCCTATCATGAACGCTGCTGCTGTCCGAAATGCACCACCGCTGTCCCCGGTCTCAGTAGGCGGTAACGATCCTTCCTGGGGCTCCGCGTATTCCCCCCCTCGCGGCATCGACAACAACAAGGATGGTCCGTACCAAAACAGTCGCGGAAACCCCATCTCACCACCAATATCCGGCGGCTCCGTCGGAGCCATGAACGGCTTCCCCCCAGGCCCAAGGAGCACCGGCGGCCCGTCGCCGCCACCATCCATCGGCCGCTCCAGCCAGGGTACAAACATATACGCGAGGAGTGAGAGCGGCCGGAGCGTGCGCGGCGCCGCTCCCGACGACAGCGACATCATCCTCACCGAGCACTACAACGTCCTCAAGCGCTTCCTCGGCGCCACCTCCCAGAATGGCCAGCCTCCGCCCCCAAATAAGGCACGCGACAAGCTGCAGCGTCTCACCACCGTTCAGTTTCTCGAGCTCAGCACCGATGTCTACGACGAGCTCAATCGCCGCTTCCCGCCACAAAACTCGGAGCCGCCACCAAAGTACCTGCTCCCGCGCGACAACTTTCACCCGAAGCGTAACCAGGCGCGCCAGAAGCTGTCCTCACTCCCGCCCCCGCGCTTCAGGGACCTGGCCACCGATGTCTTCTGTGAGCTTGAGCGCAGGATACCTCGCGTCGCCGCGGGCGACATCCCAAGGGTCAACAGCCAGGCTTCGATGCGCATGTCGAGTCGCTCACAGACCCCCGTCGGCGGCATGAACGGCAGCTACCCCCCGAGGAACCAAAGCCGCGCGAGGAGACCGTCCGAGGCCAGTTCGGTACGCAGCACCGCCCTGGCGTCGGCATACGGGATCCCCCCGTCGCCTGGGCTCCCGCCGCCTGGCATGTACGACAGACCGATGGCAAAGCAGTCGCAGACCAACACTATTGTTCCAGTAAAGAGCACCATGGTGGAGGAGGATGACGATGATACGCCGTTCAGCCCGACGAGTCCCGAAAACGGGAATGGATATGGACTGGATGTGCAGAACAGAGGGCTGAGCGAAGAGCCTAACGGAGGCATGTCAGAGGTACGTTCACGATATACGGGTGGGAGTTTGCTCATGGTCTGTTGGTAGCATCCTAACTGGTATCTCAACTCAACGCAGGCTGATCGGAGACAGCTTGACGATTACGAAAAGCAGGTTCGCGACCTACAAGCCAAAGTGGACACACTGGAAAACGATCTCAGGAAAAAAGAAGACGACCTTGAGGCGGTTCAGGACAGGGAAAGGAATAGCGCAACAAGGACTAATGTGGATAAGAAGTCTTGGGACGATGCACGCGTGGACCTGGAGAATCAACTAGCAGATGCGCAAGACCTAAACGAGAGGCTCAAGCAAGAGCTGGACAGGATCAGAGACGACCACGCAGCCGAAACGCGCCAACTAAGGGAAGAGCTCGAGGACTTGCGTCAGAACGGTCCCCGTGGTGGTGGCGGAGGTGCCGATCCAGAATTACAAAGGGAAAACGACGATCTCCGCAGGTTGCTCAGGGAGCAGGAGCAAGTCACAGAGGAGGTTCAGCAGGAGGCTCAGAACTTGATGCGGGAGATGCGCACACTGTCCCAACAAAGTGGTGCTGCTTGGGAGAAGCAGTCTGAAATGGAGCGGACGATTGAAAAGCTCGAGGCAGAGGCGCAAGAGTGGCGTAGCCGCTACACCAAGACCAAGACGCAGCTACGGAATCTCAAGGCAACGTCCATGGCCCTCTCTGCCGATCACGACGCGGCCAAGTACCTGCGCGAACAGGGTTTCACCACCGAAAGTGGACTCGTTAAGGACTTTCATGTCACAAAGTTCCAGGTCGCTCTCGATGACCTTTTGCAGCGGGCGCGCGTCGACGAGCCAGGCAAAATCATGGAGACTATGAAGATTGTCGTTGTCAGCGTCCGGCGCATTATCAAGGATATGGATGACGCCGGCAGCGCCAGCGAAGAGCAACGCAAGCTCAAGGGTCGGATCGCCAGCACGGCAAACAATCTCATCACTGCTGCCAAGAACTTTGCTGCCTCGGCAGGAATTTCTCCGGTCAGCTTGGTCGATGCGGCAGCGTCTCATCTGGTCGCTGCAATTGTGGAACTGCTCAAGACGGTCAAGATCCGGCCGACACCAGCGGGCGAGCTGGAGGACGACGACAACGATGATTTGATGACGCCGGGCAATAACAGCGTTGGCTTCTTCTCGCCAAGGTCCCAGGCCCCCACGCCCCTGGTCACTTCCAAGAGCCCTGAGAGTAAACTGCCTCCTCCGCCTCCCTTCCGTGGCTTCGGCAACCGGCTGAGCGCAGACTCGTCCGCCTACAGCCCTGTCAACTCGCCTAGGGAGTCAACCGCGACAGTTGGCTTTGGAGGCGGCGGTCTCGGCATCAATGGTAGCAATGGCAACGTTAACGGCAACATGAACGGTGACTCCGGCAAGACCCTGCCGCCTGCACCCAACGTATACGGAACGAATGGATATGGTGTCATGGCCCCGCAGCGGGATAACGCCACAGAGGATCTTAAGGTAAGAGACCGTTTGCCATTATTTCTGTAGCCGAAGTAAACCAGGACACTAACCCTTGACTTTTGCCTCTCCAGATCTTCGTCGAAGACCAGACTGCCTACCTTGTGGCCGACATCCAAGAGCTAGTCGCTGCCATCCGCGCCGACGCGCCGATAACCACCCTCCGCGATGAGATCGCACGCATCGCCGAGTCGGTCGACAAGATAGTGGACGAGACCTCGCGCAGTGGCGGTGGTCCTAGCGCGTTCCCCAACCTCAAGAACCTCCAGGCCTGCAGAGAGCGGCTTCTCGAGGCGGGAGACCGTGGGCAGGAGCTTTCGGACGGCGGCATGGGCCCACCCAGTAGGGATTGGCGCATGTGGACGCAGACTCTCCCCCCTATCGCGTTCGAAGTTGCCCGGGAAGCCAAGGAGCTGGTACAGGCCGTCGACAGGTTGGTACTGGGTGGCATGGGCGGCGGTGATGACTTTTCGTAATGATATAGCCTACGCCTTCTATATCTTTCTTATTCTTTTCCTTTTCCTATTTCTCTATTCTACCTATTTGACTCTTTTTGGGCTTTTTACTATTTTTTATTTTTTGTGTTCGCTTCTTGGCTATCAAATTCTTCTCCTGTTCACATTTTCTTGCCTTGCGTGGTTTCTTTTCTGTCTAAACTTTGCATCGTCATCACCAAAGGCATCGCCCCGATGACTTCCAGCTCAAACATTCTTCTTGGACGACCAAAATCACCCCAGAGTTATATGAAACGAAAGCATGACATGGAAATATACGCAAAAGAAGCAACCCACAACCTTCGAGCTGCGAGTGTTCTTGGATAAAGCTGCAAAAGGTCCCTCCTGTAATTCCCTGTTTTCTACTATGTTCCCAAGCATCTTCTGATGGAGGTTTGTTTGTTGGTATACCCCCCTTTTTGCATTTTTATCATGTCATGGTATGGCGAGAAATCAATTATTTGTTTGCTGAACTGATCTGGTTTCTAGGTCTGCCGTTGGAGTACGACTTGTTTCGTAGGATGGCGCCTGTAAACATTAGCTTCTTTTTGTTTTGTGTCAACCAACTTTGGTACCTCGTCGACGGCACATTGATCTGCATCAATCTAATGAAAAGGCTAGCTTTATCCAAGCCAAGTCCACACAAGCGACTGCCCAATCATCCTGCTTCACACGTATTGTACATGGAACTCTCTATCACTTTGTCATCCCCCGCCAGACGATGGGGGTCAACAACTCCCTCACCGGCATCCATCTACAAGACGTCGGCTGCCTTGTATATACAGTCCTCGATGATGTCTACCCATCGGACGGCGTTTTCGTAGTCCCTCGAGTCAATGCTCTCCTGCAGACCAGGGAACACGGCTCCAGCGTAGCCGGTCCACAGCCCCGGTGCAAAAATGACAGACTGGAAAGTGAGTTAGTATCGTTTTTTTAGCAAAGGTCGCACAGCACACTTTCGTGGATACAAGAGTGTAGCGCCTAGAGATACGATCAGGTGCACAAAGACATACCTTGAACCACGGCCTCCCATCCAGGCCTTTGTCGTACAGAAACTGTCTCTCGACAACCTTGAGCTTGCTGTTTAGGTCGCGGATCTGCCGACCTAGTCTGATCTTGGCAGGCCACTTCCACCACGGCATGTGCTCCTCCACCCGCTTCCTCAGCTTTTCGGCACGTGCGTCGATGGCCTCTGCCTTCTCGGCAAACTTGTCGGCTGCCTCGCGCAGACGGGCCAGCTCGCGCTTGAAAGCCTCCGCACTGCCCTTGACCTGGACCTTGTCGTTCTGGTGGCTCGCACGAAGCTCAAAGATGTGCTGCTCGGCGCTCAGGCCGGCCTGGGATTGAAGTACGATGCCCGCCATCACGGCGTCGAGCTTGTTCTGGACCTTGTTGATGTAGCCCTTGAGCTGGTCGGCGTAGTTACTGACGCCGAAAGATATGACGGGCTTGTCCGCGAGCTTGGCCGTCAACAGACCGAGGACCTGGGCCATGGCACGGTGGTAGATGAAGCCCGGATCGCCAAAGTTTTGCATCCAGTAGAAACTGTCATAGTTGCTGTGGTAGTGGTAAACAGCATCGTCCGGGTTGCCGCTGAAGCCGATGTCGAGGCAGGGGATTCCCGCAAAGTCTTGGAACGCAGTGAAGTCGCTGCCACTACCGATTGTGGATATACGGCCGTCCCAAACGTCTCTAACGGTCTGACCCTTGACAGTCTGGTTGGGGCTTTGAACTTGCGCTGTGATTTCGTAGATGAGATCGTCTAGCAGAGGCGCGCCAGACGCCTTGAAGTTGGGTCCCGACACAGCCACGTCGGTGTTGATGTAGGCCACGTTCACATTTGTCAGCCATGGGAGGTTTTCCTCAACCCACTCGGTTGAACCTATCAGGGAGTATTCCTCACCATCCCAGGAAGCAAACACAATCGTCCTCAGTGGCTTCCAGCCCTGCTCGAGGGCCTTGCCAAATGTGCGGATGACCTCGTTGATAACTGCAGAGCCACTGTTGGGGTCGCCTGCACCACCTATGATCCACGCGTCGCGATGGTTGCCAACAACAATGACCTCATCATCAATGGCGCCATTGATAACACCGATGACGTTCCAGATAGGGGTGGTGATGTAGTCCTGTTCATTATACACATTCAGGACCAAATCCGGCGGTGAAGGTCCGATGTTGTACTTGACACCCTTGTACCTGAGACCCCGATTGCGAGTCCAGTACGTGTTGAACTCTTCCGAGCTGGGGCCGTACCCGTTGAGTGCCTTGAGGATTGGGATCGCATCGGCGTAAGAGATGGGGATGGAGGGGATGCTAGGGATGGCATCGTGTGGGTCCACGCGCGGAGCATCCGGGGTAGAAGGGTAACCAGGAGTCGTCGGGTCACCAGGCGCGATGCTGAGGAACTGGGCCGAACCACGCTGAACACTGCTAGCCTGGCGGGCTGGACCTTTGGGGTACTGCTTCAGACCATCTTCGTCGGTAACGGGCCCGTCATCACCGGGATCGGAATACAGGACGGCAGCCGTCATGCCGAGCTCTTGTGCGCGCTTGACCTTGAGGCCGCGAAAGATGCCGCCGTAGCGGGCAATGGCAATCTTGCCCTTGAGCGAGATGTTGGCCCTGAGCAGGTCCTCGAAATCCTGATAGGTGCCATAGTTGACGTAGACGAACTGCCCGGTCACGTTGCCGCTGGCCGAGTAGCCATGGAAGGTAGGGATGGCATTGTTGAGTGCCGTGGTCGGGTCCTCGTCAATGATGTCCTCCTTGAGTGAAGCCTCGAACTTGACCTTCCAAACGGGCTTGGAGTTGGTCGACGACTGTTCCGCACTAGGCGCATCATGCTTGGCCTCCTCCAGCAGAGCCAAGCGGTGGTCGACGGGACGGTTGAGATAGACATCGTAGGCAACGATACTCGACTGGATGCCCCATGAGTTCCACTTATCCATTGTCCACTCAGCTTGTGAGTAGTTTTGGCCGGCGAGATGAGGCCCCGAGGTGTAGTATCGGCTCCACTCCTCTGCAAGCTCACTACTCGGGGTCTGGATCAAAAGCTTCCGCAGATCGTCGTCACCCAACCGACGGTTCTCGTGGCCGGGCCAAGACCAGTCCCTGTGATCATGGTGACGATGATAGTGGTCCCGACCGGGTCCCAAGATGGCGGTGATGGTCCATGTAAAGAAGATCCAGACCAAAGTGGACGAGAGAGCGATGGTGCAGAAGCGACGCAGGACACCAGGAGAGGATCGCTGCCTCTGCTGGGGGCCGACCCTTTGGGCGGCTATGAGCGGGGTGTTCTCGCCGGGCATTGTGTTGGTTGCGCAGACGAGCGTCGGGAGTGTGTCGTGGGTTGGCCACCTAGACTAAGAGATGGCTGCGCAAGTGATCTGGCTCCTAGAACATGTCTGGGGTTGGGCGCGTGGTCATCAATCAGGGTTGGACGTTGAAACGGGCCGGAATCGGAATCAATCCATGAGACGCAGGGTGATTGATGTCTTGGCAGCGACGATTCATCCGGCCTTTTTCTGAAGTATCACGATGAAGTATTACCTACTAACTACGAGGTTTACTTCTATGATCCGCAAGGGATTTGAATAGGTACCGAGAGAGTGAGGTAGTTGTTATCGATGAGATGAGTGAGGTCCACTCTCGAGAGTCCGAGCCCGGGCCGATGACGACAACTTGACTTTGCATCGCACCTTCTGATAAGGCGGCTCAGAGCGGCAGTGGCTGTTTTTGATAGTTCCAATAAGGCTTAGCGTGGCTGGGTCTCGAAAGTGACGAGACGAGAGGCAAGCGAAGGGCAAGAGCGATTGTTGGTTTATGACCCCCCCCCCCGTACAACATAATAATTATACGGTACACTTTGTATGGAACCCCGCCCTTCTCTCTTGAAGTACTTTATAGCGGGTACCCACCACGAATATCAAATATTTTCTTCCCCTCAGGCCCAGCCTCCTCCCCTCCTCACCGCCATTGGAAAGGGAAGGGGGTGCGCAGGATTTTCTTTTAAAAGACGCGAGACCGGGGGTATTTCTCACAGATATCCAATCTACAGTAGACGAAATCTCTCTTTGAACAGCACTACTATTACATTACATTACATACATCGTAGTAACAATTTCCATGTCTTGGTCCGGTGTTGATGCTTTTCTTTCCACCCCCCCCCTTGTACTCTATCGTGCCGTCAAACATCAGCTGCACCAGCCCATGACGCATTTGCTATCTGCAGCCACACATGTGTCACGATGGAAACCCCGGCATACACTACCTGGAGATGTTTGCTTGGGCAGACCCGGCCTATAACCGCCTGCTGGCTTACTGGTCGTACCAACAGTAATCATCAGCCAGTCTACAGTAGACTTCTACTACTAATACAAAGACCTCTACATAACAAAAGGTCCTGCCTAGGACCCGGGGCTAGGCCGAACATGGTAACCCGGCTCACCCGGCTGCCAACCACCTGCAGCCGTGCATGACTGACTCCTCCTTTTCCTCCACTGTTAGGCGCCGTGGATCTTCGAGCCTTGGCTTCCGGTCCCCGGATTTTTTCTTTCAACTTGCACTCTTCGCCTTCCATCCAGTCAGTCTTGTCCTGCGATCCCCATCCTCTACCTCGCTCGACGAGAAATATATTTCCTTCCCATCAACAACCTATCTCTGGTGGGTTGCAAGTATTTATCCATCCGTTGCGCCCCTGCATCAAGAACCTTTCCTTTTTACGCCATTCGCGGCCACATACCACTAGCATAACAGCCGGATACTTCCCCGACTTCGGATCGGCGACCGCCGGCAATCGCCAGAATCTCGAAGCCGCACGCCGCTTATACTTGTGTGCTGCTGTATCAAGAGCGATTGGTCTCCCGAATAATTCAACTTGTCATCCCAATCAGCCCCCTTTTGGTCACCGTCAGCGGTCCGCACCCGGCAAAATGGGAGACCAAAAGCCTCGCGGGAAGCTCCCCGTCAAGCAGCTGGCGATCTTGGGTAGGACCCCTTCCACTTTTGTCATTTTCCCTTCTCCTCCAGTCCTAGCCGTCCCAACTCCTTTATGTGCCTGCCATCGTCATGCTTCTCCCAGCCGTAGTTGTCGAGGCAGATGAGCCCACGTTGAGTGAGTCGGCTGGGAAGTACTGTCACGCAAAACACAGGAGAGCTCCGCGACAATTCACCCCTCATGCATTGTGCTCTTATACTTGGCTGCCTTCTCCCTTCTGCCCCTGCGTGCCGTGATTGGCTTTCATCAGCTGAAGCTAGTCGACGTCGACAGCCTGAGCGGGACAGACAGACAGACACTGAGACGGCCTCTCCAGATGGAGGGATGGCGATACGACAAGTGCATACGACGACCCCCACCCATGCTCCAGGTATCAGTCCTATCACCTCATTCTGTTGTTTTGCTGACTTTCTCTTGCACGAATTGCAGCTGTGGCCAGGTTTGCCGAGCCCCTGGCCTTGACTTCAGTCTTTCCTTACCTCCCAGAAATGATTGCCAGCTTCGGAGTGGACAAAGACAGCATTGCGAAATGGGCTGGCTTGACAGGTGCCACGTTCAGTGTGTGTCAAAGCCTATTTGCTGTGCCCTGGGGCATGTTATCCGACCATTTCGGACGCAAGCCGGCAATACTGTTTGGCCTAGGTCAGTGGCTACAATTCTCACATACCCCCACAAACGCCGAGGTCTCTTATTTTTTTTTTAACAATTCTTGGCTGTTGAAGTGAGCACGATGGTATGCTTTGTCATATGGGGCATGTCTACCAGTTTGACCATGGCCATGACGATACGAGCCATCCAAGGGGCCTCCAACGGTAATGTTGGAATAATCCGGACCATGGTTGCCGAGATGGTGACAGAAAAGGAGCACCAGCCGAGGGCATTCTCAATCATGGCAAGTACCTCAATCCTGCCCGCCATGGAGATATTCATTGAGTGACTAATACGACTTGAATACTGTAGCCCCTTGTCTGGTCACTAGGAAGCATCTTCGGGCCCGCGTTTGGCGGCTTCTTCGCCCGGCCAGCAGAACAATTTCCTGATATTTTTGGAGACATTTACTTCTTCAAGCAATATCCTTTTGCTCTTCCAAATCTGATTGCATGCTTCTTCTTTTTAATCTCGGTCATCACAGGGACACTCTTCCTCGAGGTTGGTATTTCGATCCGCAAAGAGGAAAAAAAGAAAAAGAAAAAAAAGAGAGATATAGAGAGACAGAGAGACAGGGAGAGAAGACGTACTGATTGTATTTCTCTAGGAAACCTTGGCAAGCAAACGAGACTCGGAAGATTGGGGTCTCAAGCTGGGGGAAAAGCTCACGCGGCCGTTCAAATCGCGGAAGCAACTCCGGCACCGCCCCTCGTTCGTCGACGGAGAGGCAACGGCACCCCTTCTACCCCGGGCGGTAGCCGATCCTGCGCCGGCCAAGCCCACGAGCGGTCCCCCGGCCCCGAAGCCCAAGACAAGCGACATCTTCACGTACCTGACGGTGATGAACCTCATCTGCTACACCTTCCTGGCCGCGCACTCGGTCGCCTTTGACCAGCTGCTGCCAGTTTTCCTGCACCACCCCCACGTCAAGTCGACGCCTGAGAACACAAGCCTCCCGTTCCGCTTCTCGTCCGGGTTTGGGCTGGCGTCTGACAAAATTGGTGCCATCTTCATGGTGTACGGCATTGTCTGCGGTGTAAGTCAACAACAATTAGACGTCATCCTGTTTTTCCCTCGAAGGCTAACTTTTGCATCCCCATAATCCAGGTGATCCAGTTCATTGTGTTCCCTCCGCTATGCAATCGCTTCGGCGTCCTCAGGTGCTACAGAGCCGCCGCCCTCATGTTCCCGTTCTGCTACTTCCTCACCCCCTACACCAGCCTCGTTCACGGCACCTACGGCCGCTACTTCGCCCTCATGTTCATCATGCTCCTCAAGGGCTTCGCCGTCATCATGGGCTTCCCCTGCCTCACCATCATGCTCACCAACAGCGCTTCGTCGCTAAGCGTCCTCGGCACGCTCAACGGAATCGCCACCACCACCAGTGGCTTTGGCCGCGCCGTCGGCCCCGCCGTGGCGGGCAGCATTTTCAGCGCCGGTGTACAGCGTGGGTACGTCGTGTCCGGATGGTGGTTCCTCGCGGCAGTCGCCGTCATCGGCGCGATACCGCCCTGGTTCATCACAGAGGGCAAAGGGCCGTACGCCGACTCGAACGACGACGAAGTGGATGGGGAGTATGAGGATGAAGATGACGACTACGTGAAGCCGTCCGCTGTGTGTGCCATGCCTATACCGCAGGAGGCGGCCGGCCCGCTGGGCCCGCACGAGGGCGGCGTCACAGCCTCCCCCATCTTGAGCGAGTCGACCAGGCTGCGGGAGAGGTCACAGTCGAGGTCGTATGGGACGACGACACTTTGATGTTGTTCTGAATTCGCTCCGTAATTTGACATCGCCTTTTATCCATGAAAACTGCCAACGCTTGTTTCATTGCTCAAAAATAGGGGTAAATCAGTTTTGCTAAGTCCCTATTCTCATTTTAAGCATCTATGCCTGGACTTTGGGGGTTGCCATCTATCCACATCAGAATTCTCTCGCTTGGTGTCTTCCTTGTTTTCTCTTACTTTGGTCCTATCATGTTGGTCTTTCTAGCTAGTTTTTGATACTTGAGGGCTTCCCTAGATTGGCAAATTCTCCACGACGCAGCGAAGGCATATGGGACACATTTACATGGCATATAGACGGTACCCTGCATCGTTATCTTGGGCAACATTTTGGATATCATGGCATCGATACTTTTTCTGCATCAATACAACGCTGCTAACCTACCTGGGTTGACTTCAGCTTCTAGTGCACCATCGTTAGTCCCCATAATCCGATATTGAAGTTCAAAACACAGACAGTAAACAGTAATGAGATATTGTTAATCTCCCAAATGTCATATTTCCATTCGATCGTATGTTTGCTCGATGCTCCGTAACTGATTCTATGCCCAAGTGAACAAGACAAAAACAAAGGAGAAACCGTAAAAATCAAACACCGACTGGCTGTCTTAACCTCCACCCTTTCCATGAACCACAAAAAGATATTATAATGCGCCCGAAATGTCAACATGCGCCTCCTTGAGAGCGAAGAAGGACAGGAGAAAAGAAACAATAAGAAAAGAAAAGAAAAGGAGCCCATAACATGGCGCCCGCCTCAACAAGTAAAGAACCACGAAACAAAAGAACAACACAAGAGACACCATTTCCGCTCCAAGTATGCACCCTGCCCAAGTCCAAGTCTTTGCTGTTTCAAACTTCATATGTTTCCTTGAATCCTCCGACCCTAATTCATTGCGTCCTATAAAACTTCTTATACAACAGATGCAGCAGGATATTGACATTGAGCCTCATGCCCTCAAAAAGGTTCATGAATTGGTGCGACTCGAACTGGGCTTGCAGCAGGTCTTCAATGGGCACAAGGGCGCTCGCCCCAGGTATCTGGATGTGGCCGCGCGAGCCCTCGATGTTGAAGACGCCGACCTCATCGCACGATATTGTCAGGTTGATCTGGCCCAGGTCGCGGTCCGAGACGCCGGCCCAGCTGACGAGGACGCCCTTGTCGGCGAGCTGGCGTGCGCTGTACTTGTACGAGCCGAACTTGGGCACCCGGCCGCTACGTTCGAGCTCGCGTTGGTGGTTATACTGTTTGGTGAACGGTAGCAGGAAGCGCTTCTTTCTGTTAAACGGCACAAAAATTGAGGTTAGCAAACCGATTCGGTCCGACAAAAGTCTAGTCGACCTAGTGATCATTGGTGGACTTACCCTTTCCTGTTCTGCAGAGTCGCCATGGCCTGCTCGATGTAATCGTCGTAACTCTTACGCTGCTGCTCGAGATACTTGGCTTTCTCGTGAAGGTTGTTCAAAGTCTGACGCACACCGTCAAGCTCGCGCTGCCTCTGGACCCTTCTCCTGCTCTTGGTGCGGATGTCGAGCGCGATGGCGTTCAGTATATCCTGATAGTGGTTGTGCTTGGAGATCCTGCCCGCCTGCTCCAGCCTCATGACATTCTCGAGTGCCGTCCGCTTGAGATCGAGGTACGACATGCGCGTGACATCAACCATATTGACATCGGAGTACGCCCCCTTTGTGCAGGCACCAGAGCCGAAGTCGTCGCGCAGGACCGCCATCCACTTGCGATCATCCTCCTGCGTGACCGGCTTGACCAGGATCTCGAGGAGTGACGAACCTGACTGGACACGGATGATGTACAGAATGCAGCGCTTCGTCTCCATGAAAAGGGCCTTGATCTCAGCCTCGGGGTCTTCGACATCGTGCAGCTTGGGGGTGAGGAACATTTGGATGTCCGACGAGCCAGTAGCCGTCATCTCACTCTCGTTGTTCTTGGCACTACCGAGCTCCTGCATAATCTCTCGGAGCATGTCATCGCGGTTGGGGCAGATGGCGGCAAGGTCTGACGAGATCAGGTTGTGTATGGCGAAGATGTCGGCAAGCTTGATGTAAAGCGTCGGTCGGTTCTTGGCGTACAAGTCGTTGAATTCGTCGATGTCAAAAGTACTTTCGGCATCAGGGACTGAGATGAGCTCGCCAAGAATCTGACCAAGACGCTCAACAGACTCGCCAATAAAAGCATTCAATGGCTGCAGGTAGATGTTATCACCACCGAATGGTCGGCCAGAGGCGACCTGGCCAAGAACCTTGGCGACCTCGCTCAAGTTACGCTTCTGCAGCGGGCTCAACCCCTTCTCTATGACACCAACATTTTCGGGTGCTGTCAGTGCTGGCTGGAGATAAAAGCGCCAGAACCAGTTGCCGACCATTTGCAACAACAGATGCTGGGGCTCCCGCTTGAAGTGCTGACATAGGGCATCAAACATCTGACGGCACATGTACCGGAGGCCGTACGGTAGCCGAGGGAGGAGATCCTCGAGTGCCAGCAGGAACTGGTCGCAGATCTCACGAAGATCCCGCAGATGGTCGATAAAGAGCTCCCTGGTCTCGGGGTCTTTGATGGCCAACTCCCTCGGGACGTCAAGTGGCCTTTGACTTGGCATGCCTGTTCGTAGCTCCTCGTTGTTGATGGCCGATCGGTAGATCTGGAGAGGATCGCTCTCGAGGTCAAGCGCCGGATCCTCAATAATGTTGTCCCGGATTATAGGTCCAAGAAGGTCTCGGAGGTACTTCCTGTCACGAGGTGACCTCGAATAGTTCGCGAGCAGCCTGGACCAGAAGAAATTGCCGCGGAGGAAGTCATGGACATTGTGGCTGCCCTCCACCTCCTCCCAAACCGAGCGGGCAATCAGCTTCAAGAGATAATACTCCTCTCTCCTCTTTTGGGCATAGCCAAACAGCCCCATTATGAGGTGCTCGATACGCTTGCACTCCTTCTCAGCCGTCCCTTGCTCACGTATCCTGCGGAAAAGACGCGACATGTACTGAGGCTGCGTTTGTAGGTTGTAAAAAAGATGCTGGTATGACTCCAGCTTTTTCCGCGATGTCTTGTTGAGTGCCTTCAGGTCGTACTGGTTAACCGAAGCGATGGAGCTGTTCGCTATCAGGTTGCTGGTATGGCCGCCAAAATTGTTCTGATGCCTCACGACTTCGTCCAGCGTGATCTTGTTCTTGACGAGGAGAGCAATCTTGATGTCGAGCTGGTCGATGTATTGCTCCAACATTTCATTTTGTCGCACCTGTTGGACCACAGTTTTGCGCATCCGCTCAAACTCAACCTCCTCGTTGAAGTCGAAGTCGCTGTCGTTCAACAGGTGGACAAAGTTCTTGACGGCGCTCACAGGCGGGCTCTTACCGGTTGTGAGGCTCTTGTATGCCTCTCCCTGTAGTTTTCCGCGGACGAAGCTTTGGATTTTAATGACCTTGGACATGTTCTCTTTGAAATGGCGCTTCTTTTCCTCGAACCTCCTCCGCACAATCGCGCCCCTGGCGGCAGTTTGCAACATGACAACCACCTCTTCTTCCCCTTCCAGCTCAGCCAGAACAGTGTCGAGATTGTTCCGTAGAATCATGGCCCTGATGTGAGCTTGCAACGCGACGACTTCTTCTTCTTCATTGTTAAGCTGGTCAAGCAGCTCCCCTTGCTCCTTGCGGCAGATCATACCGCGGATCTGGGACTGTAGGTCGACGATCTGAGGAACCTGTTGCTCTAGGTCCTGGTAATCTGCCGCAACCCGCTGGCGTTGGATGGCACCGCGGATCAGCCCCTGAAGCTCGACGACCTGCGGCTCGGTGACAGCAAGAGCATCCAATACCCGCGTTGTCTCACGTCGTACAGCACCAGCTTTGCAAAACGCCTGAAGGAGACCAACAGCTGGGGAATGCTCCTGAAGCTCTGTCTTGGTCACCTGGATGTTGTTTCTAGCGAGCATGGCACGAGAAGCGGCCTGCAGGCTCTCCCACTGAGGAGTAAAGCTTGCAAGCGCCTCTTGTTGGAGGGCCAACTGTTTTCTGACCGCCATGGCGCGGACCGCAGCCTGCAAGCTACAAATGGAAAGAGCCTCCTCGTCGAGTTTTGCCTTGTCTTGGTCTATTCTGCTCCTCAGCATCATTCCGCGAATAGCTGCCTGGAGGCCCGGTGCCGCCTCTGACGTCCGATTTGTCTCCTGAATCTGGGCATGGATGCCTTTGCGAATGAGGAAGCCTCGGAATGCAGCCTGAATGTCGCGAACGGGACCGGACGCCTGTTGTAGTTCGGATCTCATGTCTCGAACCTCGTTGCGGACCTTTGTGGCCCTGAAAAGACTCTGTAGCTTTAGGACGGCGGGCTCTGAGCGCTTCCACATATCCTCCCTCTGAGCCTGACGTGACCGTACGAGGAAGCCGCGCGCAGCGCTTTGGAGGTTGATTGCGAAACGCCTCATGTTCAACCGATAGTCGATGATCTGCCTTGCAAAGTCGCCCCGAATCCTAGACTGAAGGTCCACGATCCAGTCCTCCCAGTCCCAGAGATTCTGCATAGTTGCCCCAAGCTGCATTCGGAGCAATGCCCCGCGTATTTGGGCTTGCAGCTCGACGACAGACTGCTCGTTTTCTCCAAGCTCCCTGTCGATGCGCTCTTCCTCAGTCTCCTCTGGTTCCGGTTCTGGTTCAGGCTCGACCCCAAAATCGGCACCCATATCACCAAAAGTTGGCATGCTGGCCCCCAGCTTATCAAGGCCCTTCTGCATAGCTTCCAGATCGTGGTGTTCAAACTCGAGCTGGCCAACCAAGTTGCCAATGCGGAAGTCGACGATCCCTTTCCGGTACAGGAGCCAACTGAGAGCATGTATGCAGTAGATGACCTTGGGGATGTTCTTCTTTTCGTAGAGATCGATAAGCTCAAACCGGAAGAGGTCCGGGAGCTCGACCTCATCCAAGTAGCGGAAGAATATCGCAATATTGTCGGAGTGGCGATACTGTAAGCGCGGGTTTCTGAAAATGCGATACCTCCGGTCCGGATTCAGTGCTTGAACGACCTCAGCCAGGGTCTCGCCATTTCTAAGCTCCTCCTCAAGCTTTACAATCTCGCCGATAGACTTGTTGATAACATCCTCGATCCACTCTTTCGCCTCGCCGATGTGACAGAGATACTCGTAGGCCTGGAGAAACTGCCGCTGCTTGTCCATCCAGTTTCTGCCCTCCCACCCATATCCGCCAGACTTTTGGCCCAAGCGGCCGGCGTTCTGCTTGTCGGCCCTTTGGAGCCTACGGCGACCCCTGAGCCCCACAACCTCTTGCGCTGTCGAGGTCATGGCGAACTCATCGGCCTCTGCTGACTGTGCCAGCTTTGACAAAGTACGAAGCTGATTTGTAGACGAGCGGCCAAGGATTTCGAGGTCGGAGCCGGGTAGCTGAACTGGTTGCGGCGGGGGCGACAGGGGTCCATGTGCATGTGCGACGGCCGCACTTCCTCCACGGTTGATAGTATCGGACCGGGTGAGTAACATGGATGTTGGGCGTAGACTCCCCATCTTGGGCGGCGAGGCGGGCACAGGTGTCGTTTGCCTCTCTTGCTCGAATATGGCGAGTTTACTGATGTCCAGACTTTGGCCTCGCTCGTGCCTCTTAGACATGAGGCGCTTGGTTGGTGATAGATCCGCAGGGTTGCGCTTAGTGGGCGATGTGTCACAAGGAGGCTGTGGGAGTGGGCGAAGTGACTGGCGGGCGGCATTGTAGATGTTATCTGACGTTGCGTTTGACTGCGGTGAGCTGTTGGCGCTGAGGGATATCGGTGCGCGGGCATATTCGCTTTTAGCACGACTGTGGCCCAGCGAACCGTAGGCGGCAGAGCCTGTGGATGACATGCTGGTCCGACTGGCCTCTGAAGTGTAGGAGTAGCCGGAGGAGGCAGATGATGATGTCGTCGAGGGGTATCGAAAGACTGACTGGTCGACAGTCTGCGATTGTCGTAGAGGGTGCGGACGGTGCGACATTTTCGGTTGCCGTGAGAATGGTGTTCAACGGCGGGCAGGGAGTAGAAGGTTGAATCAAAGATGGAAGCGGGCGAGTGGGTAGGTAGGGACGAGAGGCGACATTAGAGCTTTTGGAATGAGTCTAACGAGGACATGTGACGGCGGCGCGCTCTGCGCAGGAAGGCAAAGATGCCCATGCAACAATGATTAAAAAAAGTCTAGGTAGCGGAGAGACTGATAGTAAGCAATCAAGAATCAAGCACTGAAGTCAGTGTTGGATGGATGGATGGATAGATAGATAGATGATGGAAGGGTATGCTCCCTCGCTTGGAATGGATGCGACTCTCGGCTCTGGCCGTTTGGCTGTCACGCTCAGTTTAAGGCGCAGGCGGGACAAATCAGGTTCAGTGACGGTAAGAAGGATCTTGATTTTGGCATGGAATCATTGTTTTGTTTACTTTCCGAAGTTGTTACACGGGGAAACAGCCAATCAAGACGGGTTATGGCGTATTTTGGTTCCACATCAGACACGGGACTTGGTCCAGTCAGCGAGCTTGATTGCTTGCACGCCTGAGCCACTTTCAAGTCCCGGCCCCACGCGCTAAACCCCTGGCGATATCACGCGTAATTAATGAGTGCCTGGACATGAGCGTGTTTTTCTTTTTCTTTTTCTCTTTTTTTAACCTCTCTCTCTCAAAAAAAAATGTCATCACGAGTCATGGCACCCCTGATGTCAAAGGTGGCTGCCAACTGTGGCGTTTTCCCAGCGGACAGTGGGGGGTGGGG
>JARHUK010000314.1:0-14444 GCA_031001725.1 Pseudopyricularia javanii
GTTTACGTGTAATAGTGGCTGTGCTATGGAAGTGGGTGTGTACCTTGGGTGTTTAATATTATGCGAAACAGGCTCGTGGGAACTGGCAGCAGGGATCCAAGTGGAGCCTGGTGGAAGTGAATGTACCTCAGGACTCAGGTACCTCTTCTTTCGCGACGGTGAGAGGTGGGACTGTGGCTGGCCTCTGTAGAGGAGAGTTTTCAGATGTCACCCACCTCCACCAGCTTTCATTCAGCCGCGCATGGGACAACTTCTTTGTCTGAGAGTAAGAAAAACATATATCGTTATATACGATGGTTTTGCTTAGCTACATATTTATGTGAACAATACAAGGGACCTTGCCAAGCATACTGCTCAAACAGACATTACCACCACATTGGCAGGATATTCTATAAAGGAAAAAAAAATAAGAAAAAAACAAGAGAAAAATAAAAGAAACACAGAGAGCTAGGCCTCAGTTCAGAATAGTTAATATATCCAACAATAGACAGACATAGAGGCTGAAAGATGTTGTTTAGAGAACAATTGGATGTTATGGGACTCCCCATGGCACGTGACCTACCTACCATTAACAGCTTGTAATTCTGGCCCCACTTGAAAACTCTAGAGATGATCGAGATATTGTCAAGCTCTTGGCTGTAGAATACTCGGAATAAACAAACAGGCCATAATGGACGATAATAGTTTTGACCAAAAGACCAGCCGTTTTCTTGAATGGTTCAAGGGCTTGCCCGGAACTACCTTTCATGAAAATATCAAAATTGCCGACTTGAGAGGACGGAATGCAGGGCGTGGCATTGGTAAGAATTTATTATCGTTCGAGACCAAAAAAAAGTCTTTCAAAAACATAAACAACAAACCACGTAAGAAATTTCAACAATAAATACTAACCACAAAACCAAAGTTGCAACGGCCGACATCGAGCCCGAGACGGTCCTCTTTACAATCCCACGCAAATACATAATATGCCTCGCCAACTCCGACCTATCCCAAAAGCTGGATCCCTCAATCTTCGCCAGCAGTGCTGCCGAGCCCCTGGACGACGACGACGATGGCAGCGGCCATGACGGCGCCGCCGGTCAGAACTCGTGGACGACCCTGATCCTGGCCATGATGCGCGAGCACCTGCTCAGCAGTAGCAGCAGCAGTGACAGCAGCGCCGGCCCGTCGCCCTGGGCGCCGTACCTGGACGTCCTGCCCGCCGAGTTCGACACGCCCATGTTCTGGCCCGAGCAGGACGTGGCCGAGCTGCAGGCCAGCCCCGTCGTCGCGAGCATAGGCAAAGCCGAGGCCGACGCCATGATCCGCGGCGCCATCCTACCCATCATCCGGGCCAACCCGGACGTCTTCCCCGGCGCCGTCCCGGCCGGCGACGACGAGCTGGTGGGGCTGGCCCATCGCATGGGCAGCACCATCATGGCGTATGCCTTTGACCTCGAGGGTGATGGGGATGATGATGATGATAATGCCGACGATGGCTGGGTTGAGGATAAGGAGGGCAGGACCATGATGGGCATGGTTCCCATGGCGGACATCCTGAACGCAGATGCCGAGTTCAATGTAAGTTTTTTTTTCTTCTCTTTTTCCAAATCCCTTTCAATATTTTTAACTGCAATGCACCTGCTAACTCTGGCCCAGGCCCACATAAACCATGCCGAAGAAGCCCTGGTCGCCACTGCGCTGCGCAAGATACCAGCCGGCGAGGAGGTACTCAATTACGTAGGTTCATTTTGCTGACCACCCATCAAAAGCCGCATTAATGTCACAAACATAGAGAACAGGAAGCTGACGGCGAACAAAAAAAAAAAACACCCCCAAATTCCCAGTATGGCCCGCTACCCAACGGCCAGCTCCTCCGCAGGTACGGCTACGTCACGCCAAAGCACAGCCGGTACGACGTCGCCGAGCTCGCCGCGGCCGCCATCGACAGCAGCATCCGCTCGCAGCTCGACCTGACGCAGCAGGACTGGGACAGGGCGAGGGAGGCAAGGAGCAAGGAGATGCTGGGGGATGAAGATGACGGCCCAGCCGGCGACGACGACGGCGGGGAAGTCTACGCCCTCGAGCGGACCTGTCCGGACCCCGACGAGTTCGGCCAGCTCCACGGCGACCCGGCCTTCTCGGAGCTGCCAGAAGACCTGCTGGAAATGCTAAAGGCGACGCTCAAGGCCGTCAAGGCCCTCCGTCCGGACCTGGTCCCCGACAAAAGGGCAAGGGACCGCATCATGTACTCGGCCGTGCGGGCGGCCGTCGATGGCAAGCTGGCCGAGTACGCGACCACCTTGGACGAGGACCTGGTCAGGCTGCCGACGCTCGGCGGCGGCCAGTCCCGGCTGAGGATGGCCATGGAGGTGCGCATCGGGGAGAAGAAGCTGCTGCGCGAGGTCGGTGCCTGGCTCGACGGGAAGCTGGGGAAGGATAGTGCGGGAGGTGGCAGGGAAGCTGCGGAGCCTGCATCCAAAAGACAGAGGAGGGCTTGAATGGAGAACAAACTGACTACCCACCTGTCCACAACACCCCTTTTTTGAGTTCAAGACCAAGTCTACGAATGGCAAGGGCCTTTCCAAAGCCAACAAACAGACGTGAATAAACGGGGAAACAAGAAGTGAGACTCTGCAGATACTGCGGTTCAGTCGGTGGTGATGATGATTAAGATATAAGTTCGTTTATAATAACTAGTTGACAGAACAGAACAACAAGATATATCCATAAGAAGATTGAGCATTTTCTCCTCAATCCAGAACCCGATTTCATACGCCGTCCTGTGTCTCCAGCTGATGCGCCAAATCCAAAGCCAGAAAAAAAAAATCGCTAGTATCCCCAAAAGTGCAAGCAGACTAAATGGTACAAAAGAAATATGTAAGTGATGATGGGCTCGGAACGAAAAAAAAAACCGTTTCCATTCATCACCCGGCGATTGCCCGCCTGACGGGCCCCTGATATCCGGCCCTGGCACTAGGCGGGAGATGGCCATCACCACCGCCACCGCCTCCGCCGCCGCCACCTCCCAGACCAGGGCTTCTGGGCTCCGAACTCCTGCCAGAATGCATAGATCCTGTCCAGGAGGCCACCATCTCGACAGCGGCCGACGGAGGCACCCAGCCGCCGCTGGGGCCGGAACCGGACCCGGCCCTCTCCACAACCTGCATGTTGTGCTGCGCCCAGCGGTCCATCAATGCCCTGCCGTCCCGCGCCCTCTGTACCACGTCGCGCTCCCTCATGTCCCGCGTCTCGCCGGCGGCCAGCGCATCGCGTTGCCACACCTTGAGCGACGCCTCACCACGCGCCTTCTGCAGCTCGATGTCGTGCTGCCGCGACGAGTTCCACTGTCTGAGCGCCATGTCCCGGGCCCGGTTGTCCGCCTCGAGGGCGTACCTCGCCCCCTGCACCTCCAGCGCCGCATTCTCCTCGAACGTCTGCACCATGCGCCCGCGGACGCGGTACTCGTGGTCGGCTTCGGTCCGGTCCCGCCGCATGGCCTCGCCGTCCACGTGCTTCCCCCACTCGATCGCCGCCGTCGTGTTTGCCTCCCCCTTGCGGATCGCGCTCGAGTTGAGGTGCCTGTCCATATCGATCTGCATGTCGAGCGCGTGGTCAAGCCCCCTGTTCCGCCGCCGCTGGTCCGCCAGCGCGTCCGTGTGATCGTACTCGGCGAACCGCCGCGCGCCCGTAATGTGCAGCTCATTCATCGCCGACTCCTTCTCCATGCGCAGCCGCCGCGCGTGCTCATCGTCCTCGCGTTGCTGCCGCAGCCTTCGGGCGCGCCGTTCCTTCTCCTGCTCGCGGATCTCGTCCGGCATCCCCACCGCGTCCACCGGCTGCTGGTCGGCGTCTATGCCGGCGTAGAACCGATCTATAGCCCCCTGTCCATGGAGCAACAACAGTAGAGCCTCGTGCTTCGACTCATCCGCACGAGACAAGCCTTTCCTAAGGTACATAGTCGGCGAGTATGAAAGCCCCTGCTGATCGGTATACACATTTGTTTCGTCGTTGAGCGTCTTCCACAGTATCCGATCCAGGAGCAGGGTTGTGATGGGTTCTGGTCCCGCGCTGTCTACAATGTTGTCCAGGGCCATGAAGACTGCCGTCCTGCCGTGTACCTTTTGCAATGGGCTTTTGCTGAACGGCTTGAGTAGGTCGACGGCTGCCTCTGCCCTCTCCGGATCTGCCGGCACAATACCTCGGCTGGCCATTATTGTAAGTGCTGTGTAGCCTCCGTGCTTGTTCGATCGGTAATCGGGGTCGTGACCCGCCTCAATGAGCTGTCGCATCACTTCGACGTGGAAGTTGCGGGATGCCTCGTGCAGGCTGCCATCATTGATGGGTGTATTTTTGGAAAGGAGTAAGACCACCGACTCGTGGCTACCCACCCGGGCAGCGTAGAAGAGAGCCGACCGCCCCAGCGAGTCTTGGGCTTTCGCGTTAGCCCCCAACCTGAGGAACTCATCAACAAGTTCATGTCGGTTCGATTTGGCAGCGAGAATCAACGGTGTAACTCTACTCTTTTCGGTAACGAAGGAAACACCGGCTTCAAAACCCATGTTAGTCATTCCAGCCAGTTTCAAGCGATGACGGACGTGATTGACTTACTCCCTTGCTTAGCCAGCTGTGAAATTACAGCAGAGCTCATCCTGCTGGCAGGCTGAAGCAGTACCCAGATCAGAATATTGGCGGCCTCGAAGTTTGACGACTGCTCTTGGACCTTTCCATTTGCCGTCGGGGCATAAGTTATCTTGACCGTCTGGGCAAGGTCACAACCGGCGCTGAGAAGTCGGTTCATGACGACCGTCGAGCGCGGATACATCTCCAGGGCCAGATACAGGGGTGGCAGCGGTTTGTCGTGTATTCCCTGGCTACTAAAGTCCGGCGACACAGTGGATTTGTCGTCAAAGACGTCAATCAGCTCTAGCAGCCGGGCCTCGGTGTGGCTGGCACCTATGGCGGCAAACAGAGCCGCGGTGGCCGTCCGCATGCTGGCGTTGTACTTCTTGTCGAGAAGCTTGCGCAGCAGGTGCCTATCGCCGCTCCTCGCCACAATTTGAACAGCCTTACCATTTTCATAGTTGGGGCTGGCACCGTGGTCGAGGAGCAAGTCCAGTAGGGCCTCTGACGGGGCGATGGAACCGCGACTTTGGCTGACTGGGGTTCCTGGACTTCGTGGACTCCGCGGGCTTAGCGGGCTTCGCGGACTCTGGATTCTTGGGCTGCCGCTGGTTCTGGTCCGAAGAAATGCCTGAACGCTGTCGAGAAATGCTTGGCTGACGACCGTGCCAGACGCCCCAAACTGAAGTAGCAGCTTGACAATCTCGAGGTGCGATGGCGTCAGCCACTCCTCGCCTTGCGAGACCATGTGAGTAAAGATTCCGGTGAACAGAAGCTCGCCTTTGCCAGTCTTCCCCGCCAGTAGCCTCAAGAGCGCAGCGTCAAACGAAGAGACGGCAATCTCGAGACAAACGCCACTGTTGTAGCGAGCATCAGCCCCAGAGACGAGAAGCATCTCTACGAGCTCTATGTCCTGCTTGGGCGAGAGAACGGCTTGTTTCAGGCAGAAGTCCAGGTGCTCGCTCTGGAATCGCGGAATGAGTTTGCGGATGGTCTCGCGCCTCTCAGTCTTGGCGAGCTGAAAGGCAGCCTCCGCAGAAGCAAACATGGCCTTACGCCCGGGACTTTGGGCCAGGATGAGCGCGATGATGTCGAGGTCTTGGTTATGGATGGCACCAACAAGGGCTTCACCATCGTTGTGGTTGACCGATGCACAGGCGAGCAGACGCTGCACCAGGGGCGTATCTTTAGGCGCGCACTTTACCGCGTCGACTAATGCACAATCGACGACTGGGCCGTTGACTCCTGCCACGAGCAGCATGTCGATGACTTCGAGCCTGTTCGACGCTTCCATGCCCATTGCCACGGGTAGCGCAGCTCGGAGGGTATCTTGACCGGGGCGCCTTGCCATGATGTCGCATATGATACCCATGAGGCCAGCCGATATTGCTATGCGGAGAGCGGCGCCGTCCGCGTAGTCGACATTCGCATCGCCGGTCTCCAGCAGCAGCTTGCCTAACTCAACGTGCAACAGGTCGAACTTTTGAACTAGCAAGCCGACACAGGTGACAAAGGCCTCCGAGACAGCCGGTCCCCGGGCGCCTAGCGTCAGTAGTAATGCAATAGTTTCATACATAACCTCGCTGTCCGTGATACGCATGCCCTGGGCCACGGCAGCGACCAGGCAGTCCGTGGAGGGTTTTAGCCTGAGTAATTGTGCAAGGACAACTGTCTGGTAGCTCTTGATGGCTTCCAACACAGCAAGGGTGTGGTAAGGATCGATTGGCTGCGTGTACTGCAATATGAGATCGAGAAGGTGCTGGTTCTTCTGTTTGACGCAGTTGACGAGACCGGAAGTGAAAAGCCTTTTGGTACGTTCGCCAGCTGCACCAGAAAGCAGGCACATCTCGAGCAACTCTCTGAAAGTGACATCGTCTTGTCGGGATAGGTGTTGGTGCGCGACACCAACGGCCGCGTCCAGGGAATTAGTCGAGGCAGGCCTTCCTCGGCGACTTGAGAGCAAGATTTCGAGATAGTCACTCCTCCTAGTCTCAATTGCGGCAACCAGAGCCTGCCCGCCGAGGTGATTCGGGTCGGCACTGGCTGCCATGCACAACTCGAGGATCTCGGTGGCACCATCTTTGATGGCGACAGTTAGCGCCGCCGAGATGCAATCGACACAAGGCCGTTTGGGCCCCGCCAAGAGCAGCGCTATCAGCTCCGTTTCGCCGAGCATGACTGCCTTCTCGAAGTCATCATGCAGTTCGACGGGGTCCGCGCCGGCGTCAAGCAGGACTTGTAGCACATCGAGATCGCGGCGCAGTATGGCATATCGTAAGGCGTTGTCGAGGTTGGCCTGGTCTGCCTGAGCCGCGAGAACCTGAACAAGCTCCGGTCGGCAGCGGACCGTGGCGACCTGTAGTAGGTCGCTGCGCTCCGGTGTTTGATGCCGCCTGGCCACCTTCTTCCAAAGGCTTGTCGAACTTCGGCGGGTAATGTTGACGTCGGCGCCCATTTTTATTAGTGCGTTGACGAGCTCTGCCGACCCATTCTCGTCAACAACGCGGGCCATAACATGGTTGATTTCTTTGTAGGTGAAGGTCCCGTCTTTGGGGAACTTGGTACATTGGCAGCTGCAGGCCAACGGAGAAGCGTCGGGATTTGTATGAGACTCGCGGTGCTCGGTGAGCAGCCGCGTAGCCTTTTCCCTGAAGAAGTCCATGGCCGTCTCGCGTGGGTTAGAATGTCCCTTGGTAGCAGCCAAGTTGTAGTGGTAACGCCATGCGAGCTTCAACGGATACCGGGTCTTTGTAGGGTAAAGACGACCAGAAAAAGGTGATATATTGGATGGATCTCTGTGGTTACGATGGAAAAGAAAAGGGTCGAAAAAGAAAATTCAGGTCCGTTGTGGTCAATGACAAGGATGACTGTGATGGACAGGAACCAGTCCTCATGAAACACTTTTGAAAAAAACGGTTGTCTAATAGTGTCTTTGTTGTGCCATTAAGTGGTGGGCAGGTAGGTATAGAACTGATCCGAGAAAGCACAGGATGAGAAGGAGGACGAAAGGACAGGAATCCAAATCGAAATGCGTCTGCTGGACTAAGCAGCGAAAAGAGTATGTGTGACTCGTTGCATGCACCAACCAACCTTAGATGTGGGTGGGTATGTATGGGCACATAGGTTACGACCGACGCCAGCCTTGTCATGGATATCAAAACACAGTCGACACACAGACAAACATAACAACACCGAGCACCGACAGACTGATCTGGGCCGGGGGGAGAGGACAATCGTGCAGAACAGTACATATGGCCGACCCTCTTTGCCCTGCCTGGTCTTTGGGGTTCGTGCCCGGTGCAGCACAGGGACGTCCCAACCTGTCGGGCATCGGTTGGTGAGCGTGTGAATGCGGTGGCAAAAGGCTTCTTCTGCAACCCTCTCTCTCTCTTGACCACTTTCAGCTCGGGCTCCATAGCAAGAGACTGGCTGGGGGGCATGGGTGGCGTGCTTTTTCGGACGTAGGCACGCAACTTCTGACAGACATGCCCGTTTGACCAGCACAACAGCACAACATGATCTGCGGGGGGAACACACAGGCGAGACTAAGATCAGGACAGGGCCGGACAAAGGGAAAGGAGAAAAAAAACCAAGAAGTAATAATGGTGAGGGAGTGGTCCACGTTTCAAGTTGAACTTGCACGACCTTTGACGGCGCCGTCTGTTTGGTTGCTGGGTGGTTGGAGAAGAAAAAAAAAAGCCCCCAATTGGCGCGATGCGATGTTTAGCGCTTGGGAGCCCAGAGGTCGACGTGCACGGAAGGAAGCGCCTGGTTAGGTTGGATGTGGGGCCGTAGCTGCACAGTTGACATCGGGGCGCGCTGGATGCTGGATGCAGGCCTCCAGTGGCTTCAATGGTTCAATGGCCCCCCCGACGCCCACTCCTCGACAAGCTGCTTTTTGCTCACTCACAGCGAACCAAGTTGCCCAGACCGGCATCACCCCAAAACCTCCAGCTCCGCTTGCGATTTTCTCGTCGCCAAGCCGCCACTCAATAAATGTCAAGCGCCCGTCTGGCGGCAAGGCGGCAAGGGGGCTTACGGAAATGCAACGCGCAGGTTCTGGGTTGATGCTAAATTAAGTATTAGAGGCCTCTCGTTCCCAGCAGTTGGGTTGGTTGGCGCGAGGCTTTTTTTCATCTTCCTTCTTTCTTTCCTCGGGGCTTTCAAAGGCTAAAAGCCGCATGGGCAAACGAAACCAAAAAAGAGGCTGGTTACACAAGATACGGTGCCTAAATCGCCGAGTTGCGATCTGGGCGTACTAGTCGCAAGCCCGCTGCAGGCTCTGGATCCGATCTCGCCTCGCTTTTCTCCGATAATAAACGCCATAAAAAAACAATACAGTAGTATCTACAAACACGACATCACGGCGCGTCCAAGCGTTACTCTCAAAGCAAGCCCAAATCGGAGAGATCTGCGGGAGTATCCGACCCTCGTTGCGTCAACCCACACAACTTGTCCAACCTGATCATAGGAGTCCTTGCTTCTGGAGATCGTAGTACACCTTCTCCGGCATCACGTTGCCCTCTGCGTCCTCCATCTGGACCACGCTACCGTCGTCGCCCAAGTTGCGCTTCCGGTCGCGCTGTATCTTGTCCCACAGCTTGAGCGCCTCATCAATCATAATGATGTCGCGGAAGAGCGATGTGTTGGTGATTCCGAGACACTTCAGCCCGTAGATGTGTCGGGCCTCGTTGAAGTGCTTCTCAAACGCACGCCTACCCATGTAGACAAAGTTGCCGCAGATCTCGCAGTTGAACTCTACCCCCAGTCCGTGAAGGCGGTACAGCCAAAAGGGGATCGGTTTACCGTCCCAGGCCAGCGGTAGCTTCAAGGGGTTGTAGATCTTCTCTCCGTCGTCGTCCTCTTCCTCGTCGCCGTCGGCACCCGGTTGGCTTGGACCGCCAGTACCGTAGGTGGTTATGGCGCTCCCCATGATGTTGTAGAGGTTCTCCAGTTCTTGCTGTCGCTCGCGTTCCGTCATGCCTTGCCTCCGTTCAACGTTGACCTTTGTCTCGTCCCGCTCCGTCTTCATCGCTTCTGTCAGCCGCGTTATTTGGTATTCTCGCGCCGCCACCGCGCGTTCCTTTAGCCGTATTCCAGAGTCCTGTCCACTCCTCGGGCCGTTGGTGTTGGCTGCTTCTGCGGCCTCGCCGTTCTCTTCCGTTCTCTTGGCCTTTTGCTCAGCAGCCTTGATGTGCTTCCGGCCAGTGAGGTGGTTCTTGTAGACATTCTCGTTCTTGAACTCCTTCTCACACGCGTCACACCACACCGCCTCGGCGGAGCTGGTGGCTTGTGGTGCCGACCCATTGGACTCCGGATTTTCCGGTCCCCAGTTCGGCACCTCGTTCTTTTCCCAGAGCCGGTCGAAGTCTGCTGCGTACGAGGCAAAAGTCTTGTCGAGATCCTCAAGTGGCCGCGTTCTCCGCATGAAAGACTCTAGATATTCAACCAAGTCCCCCACGTACTTGAAGTACTGGTCCGTTAACTTGTCCGCACGCTTGATGCCTCCCGCCCCCGGTGCAAAGTTGTCGAACAGCTCGAGGTACTGCAGGTACGAGCGGTGCTTGACGTTGGGAAGGTTTATGTAGGCTTCGTGGGCAGCCATCAGGTCGAAGAACTTGCCAAAGGCTTCCTCGCCCGAGAACATCATGTCCACCATGATCGGCTGTGCGCCGTCGGGTCCATCTCGTCCTGGCCGGTATCTCAATTCTGGGTTCTCAGCTTGCTCATTGGGGTATTTGGCGTGGTGCTCCTTGATCTCCTCCATCTGCTTGTAGAACTCGTCGAAAGGGTCGCCGGAGCCGATGGCCTGTATCTCTTTGGAGCGCAGGCCGTTGACATCTTGGTACATTGAGATGAGTTCGGATGACTGTTTCTGAATCTGTTCAAGCAGCTGTGCGACCTCGTGATCGCGATTTAAGCGGTCTCGTATCTACATCTCGTCATAAAAATGTAAGCGTGTCTTCTTCGAGGCTTGGAGCGGTTGCGCCGACGTTCAACTAGACACGTACAAAGGTTGGATCATAGCTCATGCGGTCCGCTATACCTTGTTCAAGCCGTTCCAAGTCCTCGTGGACATATCGCTGGTCTTCCAACAGCATGCCGGGCAAATATGTAGCGACGAGTGTTGACGTGAATGTTGATGGTGATGGTGGTTGTGACGGTTCATCAAAAGCGCGTTTTGAAACTTGGTAAAGCTCGCGATAGAAATTCATGGGGCCACGGTCCCATGTGGCGAATCAAAATTCAGAGATTTCTGTTTTAATGGGTCATCCGGCCCCCGCCTTTTAAGCTCTTCGGGCGCAAGTCGCCATCAAAAAGTCTGGCCCGCCGCGCATTTTGCCATTCAACATAATGGGCATTTAAATCCAACCCAGCACGCATAAAACGCAACAATAACGACACCACAAACCATTGGAGTCGAGAATCCGCCTTGGTGACCTTGAAAGCAAAAGACAAAGAATCAGCACAAAGCAACAGCCATGGCGGAAGGAAGTGGCATCGACCGCAAGACGGAGGAGCGGATGGAGTTTACAACCTCAAAGGAGGTCACAGTCCACCCGACTTTCGAGTCGATGGCACTCAAAGGTGAGATCGGCCGTCGCCTGGCATGATACCCGGGTCACCAAACCTCGAAGCCCAGCAGCTGACATCTTCTACGATTCTAGAGAGCCTTCTGCGGGGCATTTACGCTTACGGATACGAGTCGCCGTCGGCGGTCCAGTCGCGCGCAATCGTCCAGGTCTGCAAGGGTCGCGACACAATCGCGCAGGCCCAGTCGGGAACTGGAAAAACGGCCACCTTCTCTATCAGCATGCTTCAGGTCATCGACACAGCCGTGCGTGAGACCCAGGCCCTGGTGCTATCGCCCACCCGCGAGCTCGCGACCCAGATACAGAGCGTTGTCATGGCCCTGGGCGACTACATGAACGTGCAGTGCCACGCCTGCATCGGCGGCACCAACGTCGGCGAGGACATCCGCAAGCTCGACTACGGCCAGCACATCGTCTCGGGCACGCCGGGCCGCGTGGCCGACATGATTCGCCGCCGCCACCTCCGCACCCGTCACATCAAGATGCTCGTCCTGGACGAGGCCGACGAGCTCCTGAACCAAGGCTTCAGGGAGCAAATCTACGACGTATACCGCTATCTGCCGCCCGCAACCCAGGTTGTCGTCGTGTCGGCGACGCTTCCCTACGATGTGCTCGACATGACCACCAAGTTCATGACCGACCCGGTCAGGATTCTCGTCAAGCGTGACGAGCTGACGCTAGAGGGGTTGAAGCAGTACTTCATTGCCATCGAAAAGGAGGATTGGAAGTTCGATACTCTGTGTGATCTTTATGACACCCTGACTATCACGCAAGCCGTTATTTTCTGCAACACACGGCGCAAGGTTGATTGGCTTACGGACAAGATGCGCGAGGCCAACTTCACGGTCAGCAGCATGCACGGCGACATGCCACAAAAGGAGCGCGACAGCATTATGCAGGACTTCAGGCAAGGTAACAGCCGCGTCCTGATTTCGACTGACGTCTGGGCCCGCGGTATCGACGTCCAGCAGGTCAGCCTGGTCATCAACTACGACTTGCCCAGTAACCGTGAGAACTATATCCACCGCATCGGTCGGTCGGGCAGGTTCGGCCGCAAGGGTGTTGCCATCAACTTCGTTACTAGCGAGGACGTGCGCATTCTCCGAGACATTGAATGTACGTCTTGTGTGTGTGCGAGTATCCAATTACGGAGCTCTACTGACCTCTCTACACAGTGTACTACTCGACCCAGATCGACGAGATGCCCATGAATGTCGCCGACCTGATTGCCTAAGCTATCGGGGTTCCTCTGGGACACGCTCACGCCAATCATCACCCAGATGTTCTGGCCAGGATACAGCTTGGGCTGGGACATGTCAGTCCTCAAAGCCGCTCGGTGTGAACACACGTCGGGTGCCAAGAAGTGGGGGAGGAAAAGGGAATGTTATCTAGATTGTAAGTGTGGTTGGAGTCCAAGGATTTGCCTAACTCTCTTTTGGAACGAACACTGATAATCAAGGCTGCGGCTTGCACTCGACAGGTTCCACCGCTACTACATACAGCAATGATACCTATCTAGGTGTTACTTTAGGGCTACCTGAGCTCGTGTCCCGGTGTCTGATTCCGGGTGCTTGGATAACTGCTCTTCCTACTTGCACCGGGCACGACTAAAGATGCCACTAATGCACGTGGTAAAAACCTTTTGGCGGCCTCTATTTATCGACGCAGCCAAAGGGGTTTTCCATCGTTCGACATCTGTTCCTGATATTTGGTAACAGTCATGCTAACTCTTTACAAATGCATCGCACCGTGCTGCCCTTCAAACTGTGCTGTCTTGATAGGCGTGCGCCCATCAGAAACCAAGCACTGGTCGATCGCTCAGCGGTTTTTGGCGTCTCAACAAAGAATAATGTGTAGTATATTTCAAGGTGTCGCCTACTTTGGCTTTCCCGCTCACCGAGGTGACACTTGACACTGCCAAAGTCTTTGCCGGGTGGCGAGGATAGGATCTCTCAACGGTCAATTTCGTGGTACCTGTCCAGCTTGATTACAATTTCTCAAGGCGTCGCCATGCGTGGTGGAGGCATTCGCCGTGGAATGTCGAGAAGTCCTATACCACACTTAGAATATAGAATTTATAGCCAAGGATGCAAATCTAGATCCGTCTACGATGGCGACATGCTAACTTTTGTTCCTGCGTTACTATAGCCTCTAAACCAACTAGAGTAAGAGCCCGTGACGGGAGGACGTGCGAACGATATGCTCATCAAAGTTGCAACAGCACAACATGGAGACGGGCGGTTAGGCTCCTCTCCCCTCCCTACCTGCCTTGGGGGTTCACTCATTTGCGAACCTTGGCCTGACCCGTCTGGGGGATGACGGCACGGCTCGGGCAGGCTCTGTCCGGTTTTGTTTTTTCTTTGGCCCGCATAGTCTGTCTGGCACGTTATTATGACCATGTATGGGTGGATAGGCAGGCAGGCAGGCAGCGGCACGCAAATCCCCCCTGGAGAACGTCAATCGGTCACGCAAAATGAAAATCCCGCCGCTAAAACACCCTGAGCCTCCTAAAGAATGGGGACTTGGAGCCCCAGCGACAAACCTCGGCAAGCCGCAAGCAAGATAAAAAACACACACATACACACACAAGTACGACTTTCCGCTTTCAGTGCTAGCCTGTTTCGTTTGAGTGGGAAGTGCTTCCAAGACGAGATCGACCTTCCGCGTGGTCTAGAGCCAAGATGGAGTTGGTATTTTGATCAGCTTTGGAAAAAACTGAGGGGTGACTGGCCCCGCCAGAGACGACGTTCGACGCATCAACTTCCTGAGATGACGATTATTTACCAAATGTGATTCCGTACCAAGGAAATCGACGGGGGGTTCCGATCAGTCTCGCCGACGTTGCGCTGCCGCCTTTGGATATTTGGTAATGGAACGTCGCTGTGAGAAGTGGATGTTAGTGAGCGTGACGGCCCGATGGTTCGGATGCAAAAGTATGCAGGTCTGAGTTAGATGCCTAAGCTATGTCCCATGGGTTCCTATTTTCTGGTTTACCAAAATGATGCACTTGTGGTTTTTTTTTCTTTCTGGAATTACAGTAAACCGGCGGGATGGTTGGGAGGGAGTGTACTCGGTGGAAAGAAAAAAAAGCCGCAGTCGTTTTTCACACGGTGAACCGAGATTGAGAGTCACATTGCCAAGGTACCGAGCAGCTTTCAAAGTAATCAGAGTGGCATATCATGTCATTTTGGGACAGTCGAAGGGATTGGATTGGATTCTAATATGGAGCCTCGCCAGAAGGGAGCAAAC
>JARHUK010000316.1:0-13088 GCA_031001725.1 Pseudopyricularia javanii
CCCCCAAATGACGCGTCGCCCGGCGCACCACTAGCCCGTCGCCTTATCTTGGATGCGCCCAACCATCTAGGCTAGACACCGACGCCTACGCGACAATGGCGAGCATGGCGGTATCCGGGCAGCCAGCGCAAAAGCGACCTTCGCCCTACGACGACGAAGACGCACCCATGGCCAAGAGGGCTCGCACCGACTCGTCGCCACACCCCGTCGACCAGTCAATCCCTGATTTTCGCGATGCCGGGCTGGACCACGACGAGAAGCCCACCCCGCAGACCACGATGCCGACGGCCTTTTTCGACGATCGCCTCCCTACAATGGAGGAGCAGGCCCGCAGCGGACTGCGTCGCAGCATCGCGCTGGTGTTGCACCAGGTCGGCTTCGACAGCACTTCGGGGCCGGCGCTGGAGAGGCTGACGGAGATGACGGAAGAATGTGAGATTACCTGGCTATCCACGGCGAGAACAGGGCTAACTCTTCACTAGACCTCACAGGACTGGCGCAGGAAGTCAGGTTGTTTGCCCTTGCATCACGGAGGACGCAGCCGATACCGACAGACTACGAGATCAGCCTTAAACGATTCAACCTCGGCACCGCTCTTCTCAGGCCGCACATACGACATCCGATAGCAAAGAAGAAGAGGCGCCACCTGCTAGAGCCCACATACGCGATCCCGACGGCGGCCGCGGCCGACGGACCGCTCGAGAGCCTACCGTTACTAGGTGACGAGCTGAGTGGCAAGGCAGAAAAGGAGGCCAAGAGCTACATACCGGCGTCCTTCCCAGACTTTCCTAGCATACACACGTACAAGTCGACGCCGCAGGACGTCGACGAGGTGACGGTTAGGGGCACAGGGCTCAAGCTTCCCAACGGCGAGCCGATCAAGGACACGCTGGCGCCCGAGGAGCCGTACGCAGGCGAGGCGCCGCCGAGGGCCGATCCTAGGCGGATGCGGGAGGCGTCCGCGCGCGAGTCCAAGCTGGCCGAGGAGGCGCTGCGGGGCGTGGTTCGCGCCAGCAAGATCAACCTGCTGAGGGAGGCGAGGCTGGCGGCGCAGCGGAGCCGCATGAGCCGGAACCGCTACGACTTTTGGGAGGAGACCATGCGGGATCTGGTCGAGGACGGGGGCGGCCGGAAGAGCAAGGTCGATAACGAGGATCCAGACGTTTCCGAAGCCGCTCCTGGGAGCAGCGCCGCCCGGAGCGAGATTGCGGACCACAGCATGATTGTGAATGCTTACAAGGTCGGGCATCGACAAGAGTTTTCGAGGGGGAAGCGGACGGTCAAGGAGGCCGCTGCGAAGCAGCGATAGGATTTTTTTTTCTTTTGTTCATCTTTTCTGCCCATACTCGGCGTGATCCAGGTTTGGCTTGGAGATGGTCTGCATCAAAGTCACGAGGTACGGCATTTGGCATGGAGTTTTGGCGTGTTTTGACGGGCTTTGCACCAAACTGTATACTAATATGGAAGCGTCAAAGTGGGATGGCTTTGAACAAATCGATATCCACGTGATTGGCTACAAAATGAAACCATCGCCGTCGTCAACAGTCGTACCTACCGCGACGTCGCGCCATGTGTGGGCCCTGACAAGCTTGGGCAGGAACGCCTGGCGCTGATTGGCCGGTCGCCGTTTCCATCCTTTTTTCCACCTTGCCCCACCTAACGCACAACTCGCCTTCGAAAATCCAGAGTGGAAAGGAGAATTCTGGAGACGAGAAGAGTCTTGAACTTGACTTCGAATCCAACATCACAATTCCCTCGGTCCCGTCTCGTCTGCCTCTGATAGCAAACTTGCAAACATGGCTGAGCAGCTCATTCTCAAGGGCACCCTCGAGGGCCACGTACGTCAATCCCCATGGTGCGAGGCTGCGAGGCACCAAAAGTACTACTTTTGCGACGCCCTCGGGCGCGCCAACGGCATCACGAGAACTCTACTGACTTCATCTTCGCCTGCAGAATGGCTGGGTCACCAGCTTAGCTACCTCCATGGAGAAGTAGGAACCCGCCTCCTCCGACCGACCTGACGAAATGCTCACACTGTCTACAGCCCCAACATGCTCCTCTCCAGCAGCCGAGACAAGACCCTGATCATCTGGAACCTGACGCGTGACGAGAACTCGTACGGCTACCCTAAGAGGTCGCTGAAGGGTCACTCACACATCGTTTCGGACTGCGTACGTTGAACTCGCTACGGGCCTTCCCAGCGCCTAGCACGAACCAACAACAGGGCGGTTTGGCTGATGATGGGGATCTGAACTACAGGTTATCTCGTCGGATGGCGCCTACGCCCTGTCCGCCTCGTGGGACAAGACCCTCCGCCTGTGGGAGCTGGCCACCGGCACCACCACCCGCCGCTTCGTCGGCCACACCAACGACGTCCTCTCCGTCTCCTTCTCCGCCGACAACAGGCAGATCGTTTCCGGCTCGCGTGACCGCTCCATCAAGCTGTGGAACACCCTGGGCGACTGCAAGTACACCATCACCGAGAAGGGCCACTCGGAGTGGGTTTCGTGCGTGCGCTTCTCGCCCAACCCCCAGAACCCCGTGATTGTCTCATCCGGCTGGGACAAGCTGGTCAAGGTACGTTTGCTGTTTTGCTGATGATACAAAAAAAAATCCCTCCACATGATGTTTTGCTTTAAAGTATTTGCTACTTCAGAGCCCTCGGGCCATGAGACCAATTTTATTCACACGCACTGATCCCTAACCTTGGGTTTCTCTTTTTTGCCTTTTCACCACTTCATTCCGAGGCAAGCGGCTAACACCCAAGCAGGTCTGGGAGCTTTCTAGCTGCAAGCTCCAGACTGACCACATCGGCCACACCGGATACATCAACACCGTCACCATCTCCCCCGACGGATCCCTCTGCGCTTCGGGCGGCAAGGACGGCACCACCATGCTGTGGGACCTTAACGAGTCCAAGCACCTGTACTCGCTCAACGCCAACGACGAGATCCACGCCCTCGTCTTCTCCCCCAACAGGTACTGGCTGTGCGCCGCCACCGCCTCGAGCATCATCATCTTCGACCTGGAGAAGAAGAGCAAGGTCGACGAGCTCAAGCCCGAGTTCGCCGCCGTCGGCAAGAAGAGCCGGGAGCCCGAGTGTATCTCGCTCGCCTGGAGCGCCGACGGCCAGACCCTGTTCGCCGGCTACACCGACAACATCATCCGCGCTTGGGGCGTCATGTCTAGGGCGTAAATGGGTGTCGGTTCGGTTGGGCGATGTCTGGTTTTAATCATTTCATGGGACGGTAACGGCGAAAGCGGTATGAGGTGTCTGGTCCGACGGGAATGGCCGTTGATGGCCTCAAAAGAGGGAAGGGACATGAAGTTTTTTTTCTTTTTTATTCTCAACCATGCCACATGGCAGGACACAAAGACGGATCCAGGTGGCGGGCGTCAGGGAATGCTTGTCTCGTTTCGGATTTTCTTATCGGAGCACCAAAATCACGATGGCCCTGCTCAATCGCAGCATGACAAATTTTTATGTTACTTGGGTTCTTTTGCTAAAGTGAAGTGAGGCCAAGGATCGCTGATGACAATGGGGCGTTGCGGCATTCCATCTGCAAGCAGCCCTACTGAGCGAATCCGATATCAAGTGCATGGGCTCTCTGACACCGTGGTCTTGTAACCGATGGCCAGAGGTGATTGTTTACGCTCGTGACACGGTATTCTAGCAATCGAATGTATTGAGGAGCATTCCTGGCAGTCTGTTGAATCTTGAGCCATTTCCACCTTAGGGCAGCTTCTTGTCCTCAGCAGGCACCGCATCGCCCAGCGCCTCAGGTAGACCCTCGCCCAGGACGACCTCGTCCGTCAAGCTGAGCCCCATCCCACCAGCCTTGGTCTCCTCCCACTGGACCAGCCTCAGAGGGGCGCCGTCGCCACCCGCCTCGGCAAAGTTAAAGATGCGGTAGTCGGCGTTGAAGTAGCTGCAGCCGGTGACGGCCTGGCGCATAAAGGCCGAGTGGGAGACGACGGCGATGACGCGCTCGGGGCGGGCGCGGAGCTCGCGCAGGCAGGCCTGGGCCCGGGCCAGGAGAGCCGGGCGGGTGTAGTGGTACAGGGAAGCGGCGGGCGACGTCTTGTCCGGGTAGACGGGGTCGAGGGCGCTGAAGTCGACGTGGGGGAAGCGCGGGGTCACCTGCGATGGGGGCAGGCCCGTATCGCAGGGCTTGTCTGCGTTTTCTGCGAGGGTTTGAATATTTTGCAGATGCAGTGTGGTGATTGTCCATGGTTTACATTTTTATAATAACCGGGAATATTGTCTATAGTCATACTGAAAAGAGACAGACAACAGACACATAAACGCAGCACATACCTTGCCATTTGGCATTTGCCACCATGGGCACCTTGGCCTTGCCGGCCTCGATCAGCCAGTCAAAGGCGATGGTGGCGGTCTCTAGGCAGCGCCGGAAGGGGCTGACGACGATGAGCTCCGGGTCGAGCGAGCCCGGCAGGCGCTTCTGCAGGTGGGCTGAGAGCGAAGCGGCCTGCTCCCTGCCCAGCGAGGTGAGCTCGGGGTCATGGATGGAGTAGTCCTGTGTTCTGGTGTCAGTATCTTGAAGCTGAGCGTACAAGTGAGGGGTGTGACTTATTGGTAGCGTTGTGCTCCGCCTGGGCGTGGCGGATCAGGATGAGCGTTGGGGGCATGTCTGCTGGGTGGTGGGCGAGATTGGGTACGAGTCTGGAGATGCAATCAAGTCTGGTGAGTTTTTTTTTTTTTTTTGGAGGGATCCAATCTTCAGGTTGGTGTTTTTAAACTCCCGTCGCGGCCTTGTACAATGTGCGGCCCAACATGGAAGTCGCGATGATCGGGACACAGTGCGGATACAGGGATTATACTCGCTTGTTTGGTTGCTTCCTCGTTCATCCAAACAAAACACGGGAGAAAACTTGTACAATCTCTTGATCACAATTAAACCATGCCACAATGACGAGCATTGATGAACTTTTCAAGGTAGGCTCTCATGGAGTAAAACACCAATCCCCTATCCTGACGCTAACCAATTGCCCTCCAGAGCTCGGGACATGCTAGCAAACGCAAGCTGGACCCCGTCCGCGACCCAAGTGAGCACCCTCGCCCCATGAACATCACCGCCGGCCAACCATTGACACGCCGCTCGCAGACGAAATCTACAAATCCGCAAAACTAGACCCCTCCTCCAGCCGCCACGCCCAGGTAGAAGACGACACAGAAGCCGGCCCTGCGCCGCCGCCAGAAGACGACGACGACTATGGCCCGACGGCACCACGCGACGACGACGAAGATGACGAGGACGGCCGCTTCTTCGGCGGCGGCATAAGCCGGCAGGAGGCCGAGGTGCTGGACTTTGTCGAGTCCGCCGATGGGGCCGCCGCCCCGGCAGACGACAAGCTGGACGCGGCGTGGCTGCGGCGCACCGCCCTGGCCCTCGAGAAGAAGATCAACCGCAACGCCGAGCTGCGGGCGCGCCACGCCTCGGAGCCCGCCAAGTTCATTGACAGCGAAGCGGACCTGGATGCGGCCGTGCGCGCGCTCAGCATCCTCGGCGAGCACCCGGCCCTGTACCCCGAGTTCGTGCGGCTCGGTACGGCTGCGTCACTCGTGGGCCTTTTGGCGCACGAAAACACGGACGTGGCGCTGGCCGCGGTGCAGATCGTGGCCGAGCTGACGGGCGACGACGTCGAGGGCGCCTCGGACGACGACTGGGACGTCCTGGTCGACGCCCTCCTCGAGGCGGACCTGCTGTCGCTCCTCGTCTCCAACCTGGGGCGGCTGGACGAGGCCGGCGACGAGGCCGACCGTGACGGCGTCTACCGCATCCTCGAGGTGGTCGAGAACCTGTGCGGCGGCCGGCCGGCCACGGCTGAGATGGTGGGGAGAGACGATGCCCTGCTGCAGTGGCTCCTCGCGCGCGCCTCCCGGCCGGAGCAGTCAGTGTCGCAGAACAAGCAGTACGCGGCCGAGGTGCTGGCCATAATCGCCCAGGCGAGCCCGGCCAACCGCGACAGGCTCGCGCGCGACCTGTCGGCCATGGAGCCGCTGCTGCAGCTCGTGGCCCCGTACCGAGCGCGGGATCCGGAGCGGGGCGGGGATGAGGAGGAGTTTATGGAGAACTGCTTCGAGGCGCTGACGTGCATCGCGGACCGGCCGGCGGGCAAGCAGGCCTTTGTCGACGCCGAGGGCCACGCGCTGTGCCTGGTGCTTATCGGCAGCTCGGCGGCCAAGAAGAGCCGCGCGCCGGCGCTGAGGCTGCTGGACCACGCCGTGGCGCAGAGTCGCGAGGCGGGCGTGTGCGAGCGCGTGGTCGAGTACGGCGGGCTCAAGACGCTCTTCACCCTGTTCATGAAGAGCACGTCGTCCTCAAAGAAGCGGGCCGACCCCGCGGTCGTCGAGCACCTGGTCAGCATCTTCGCCTGCATGCTGCGGCTGCTGCCGACGGACAGCGCCGAGCGCATCCGCACGCTGGCCAAGTTCGTGGAGAAGGAGTACGAGAAGACGGAGCGACTGGTGCGGCTGCGGCGCGAGTACGCTGGCCGGGTGGCGGCGGCCGCTGACGACGCTGCGGGCATCGCGGACGCTGGCGTGTTCGTGCTCCAGAGCATCGACGTGATACTGGCCTGGCTGGTGGCCGAGGACGCCGGCGCGAGGAGGAAGATCAGGGCGCTGCTCGCGGACAGGGACGAGACGTTTGGTCTTTTGAAGGAGAGTCTCAAGGAGCAGGCCGACGCGGTGGACTTGGAGACGGACGACGGCAAGGAGATGCACGACATGCTGGCTACTCTTGGGGAGTTCCTGGTGGACTAGGCCGCGCGGTGGGCGTGTTGACTGTATATCAATGTATTGATGCAAACTGTGTCACGTAGTCTTGACAGGCTGATCTGTGGTACAACTACTCAAATGAAAGCAACATGCTGCTACAAACTGCATTCCTTCTCCCAACGCAAACATCCACCATCTCGGGCATCCATCGCTTAGGCGGCAGTCGGCGGCACGGGGTGAGGCTCGAAGACGGCCTTGAGCAGGTCCTTGACAACCTTGTCCTGGTGCTTCTTGCCGGCGGCGTTGATCTCCTTGATCTTGGCCTCGGCCTCCTTGTCGGCCTCCTGCTCGGCCTGCTTGTTGCCTTGGGAGTGCTGTATCGAGGGTGGGTTAGCTTGCGGTTGTCTCGGCAGACGCGGGGAGGGTTCAGGACGAACCTTGGCCTCGAACTCCTTGAACTCGGCCTCCTTGTCGGCCTTGTAGGCCTCAATCTCCTTCTTGGCCTCGTCGCGGGCCTCCTTGACCCTCTTTGTGCGGACTGTCGTTGCTGTGTTAATGCGGGGGATGTGAAGCTCTATTCTGTTGACCCTACGTACATTCCCGTGCTGGAAGAAGGAGGCAGGCCAGTTAGCATATCGCACTGTCGAGGTGGGCAAGGATTGGCTGCCTTACGAACCCTTCTGGACAATCTTGGATGCCTCACGCTCGGCCTAGTTTCGCGTCGCATCGGGCGTCAGTCAATTGTCGATCACGGCCCCCCTCGCTGGGCCTCGTCGGGCAGACTAAAAGAGAGGTCGTACCTCGAGCAGGGTCTGGATGCCTGCTGAACTTTGGGCCGACTAGAGAGTTGGAACGGCAACGTCAGCTTGGAATGTTTCCAGTCGATCTGGTGCGGGATGCGAGGGGGACGAACCATTGTGTAGGGTGGCTGGTTTTCTAAGAGCACACGATGGCTTCGAGAGGTGATCGGAGGGTGTTGAGGCAGTCGTGGGATACAAGATGTGAGGTTGTTTGCTTCGTCTGGTCGTCGATGGCGGTTGGCGTGGATTGGTCCGAGTCGACAGCGACGCAGCTCTAAAACCGGCTCCGCTACAGGCGCATGGGTGTCGGTGTTGTAATGTGGGGAAGCGATGCTGTGAGCTTCATGCTTCCCCTCCCCTAACCCCGGGATCCTCCAAAAGTAAAGCCAAGGCGGCCGCCTATCAACGCTCACTTGCGGCAGAAAAAAAAAATTAAAAACAAAAAATTACATCATTCCCGCTCGCCAGCCGACGCGGTTTTTGAACGACAGGACGCGCGACTATCAGCCCGCCATCGAACCGGAGCCGGTGCTCCTCCGTAGCGACATGTGCAGGGAGAGGTAGCCCGAGAGTCAACTTCACCCAGACATCCCGACAAGCCACAAACGACAAGCCACACCAAAAACATGTCGCGCGCATCCAAGCTCACCCTGATGGGCACGTCGCTCTTCGCCGCCGGAACGGTCGTGTTTGTGCACTTTCAGCAAAAGGCCGAGAAGAGCGTACGTCGTGTCGTCTCCCCCGCCTCCCCTGCTCACCCAGCCCAACCCTACTGACCGACCGCCCACGCCCACCACAGGCCATGCACCAAGGAGTCGTCCGCGACATGGAGCAGCAGCGCATCAAGCGCGAGCGCCAGCTCGACTTTGACATGCAGCGCCAGCTCGAGGAGGAGTACAAGAAGGGCCAGTCGGTCCGCGACGTGACGCACGAGGCGCCGCCCGACCCCGGGAAGCAGACATAGACGGCAGCAGCCACAAGACACCCACAGCACTGTAACATCACATGTATCAAGCGTCCTGACACGTTATCTGTAGAACTAGTCTAGTTCCAGAGGCACATCTAAATGTCGCCTTTATTACTAAAAATCTACCTCGTGCCTCCAAACGCGCTCTTTTGCAAGCCTAAACGTACACAGTTTATAGGTTGGGAGAAAGTCGACATGCGCTGGCAGCCATATGCTCCAATACCCGCCGACAGCCGCTCCACATCAGCGGATCGAAACTCCAGACCTGTCCGTAAACATCCTGGTGGCAATGTTCATCGACGCCAGCTCTTGGAAGAGCAGCTTGGCCGCGTACGGTATATGGACCTGTGCAATCTTGGTCTTGTTCCTGCACGGCCGGCACTCGAACGTCTTTCTCGTGAGATCACTGCATGTCAAAGTTAGCACTTGTCAAATAAAACCACGTCCAAGGGTTACTCACGCGATAGGCGTCATTAGCCCGCAAATCCCGCAGACGTGCGCCCTGAACGCGTCCGACACCTCAAACAACCTCTCCTTCAGGAACGACGCCGCACCGTGCGCAATCATGCAATCACGCTCCATTTCTCCGAAACGTAGACCACCATCACGTGCACGACCCTCCACCGGCTGCCGGGTCATAATGTTGACCGGCCCGCGCGCTCTCGCGTGGATCTTGTCGTCCACCATATGCCTGAGACGCTGGTAGTACGTCGGCCCGAAGAAGACCTGGGCCCGCAGCTTGCGGCCAGTGTGGCCGTGGTAAAGGACCTCGAAGCCACGAGATTGGTATCCGTGCTCGCGCAGCAGGTTGCTGACCGAATCGACCGTCACGTCGGTAAACGGCGTGGCGTCACCCTCCATACCCTTCAGAGTCGCGACCTTTGACAGCAGACACTCGATCAAATGCGCAATCGTCATACGAGACGGAATGGCGTGCGGGTTGATGATGATGTCGGGGGTGATTCCCTCCCTGGTGAACGGCATGTCTTCGTGCCGGTATGTGACACCAATCGTACCTTTCTGTCCGTGCCTCGACGCGAACTTGTCTCCAATCTGCGGGATCTTGGTCGTTCGCACACGCACCTTGACGTACTTGAGGCCGTCTTGGTTGGTCGTGACGATGACCTGGTCGACAATGCCGCTCTCGGTACTACGGAGGGGCGTCGACGCGTCACGCTTCGTGTGCTGGACAGTGCGCTGGCCCAGCTCCTGGTTGTCCGCCGGGATCGGGGCTGTCTTGCCGATGATGATGTCCTCACCGGAAACACGGGTGCCAGGGGCGACAATGCCGTCGTCCTCGAGCTTGTCGTAAGTGCCCTGCTTGAGCCTTAGCGTGTCCGCCCGGAACGGCTTCTCGAACCTCTCCACCATGTTGATGCCCACCCGCTTCTCCGAGTCTGTGTATGAGCGGAAGAACAAACTGCGGAAGAGTCCACGGTCGATGGTACTTTGGTTCATGATGACGGAATCTTCCTGGTTGTATCCCGAATAGCATGCAATCGCCACGATGGCGTTCTGGCCGGCCGGCAGCTCGCGGAACTTGAGGTACTCCATGGACCGGGTCGTGCCGAGGGGTTTTTGGGGGTAGTAGAGGATGTTGGCCATGGTGTCCATGCGGCGGTTGTAGTTAGTCAGGAAGAAGCCCATGGCCTGTTTACCCATGGCAGATTGGTACGTGTTACGGGGCGACTGTGACGGGTTAGAACTTGGTCGAGACGGCAAAGCTTGGATGTACATACCTGGTTGTGGTCGGGGAAGGGGATGATGCTGGCGCAAATTCCCAGGAGCATGCTGGGGTGGATTTCACAGTGGGTGTACATGTGGGTTGTCGGGTTGATCTTGGTGTTCAGCCTCCTGTTGATGTCGTTTTCGTCAAACGAGTCCAGGTCTTCGAGCGTCGCTCCTCCAAACTTGAGCGCCCGGAACTTGTCCAGGTCGGCCGGCGACATGCAAATCATGGCCGTCTCTTCTTGCTCGGCATCCATCAGATCGAGCACACCGTCGCTCTTCAGTCCCTGCCAACCGTAGTGACCTTCGTCTCCGGGGCTCAAGTTGTTGTCCTTGTCGGCGTGGAGCTTGGCAATGTGATCCTTGTTGAGCACCAGCGTACCGGCCTGGGCGCCCGTTCGCGCATCGTCCTTTTGATTAACGACAAACAGCGGCCTCATGACACGTCCGGCGTCGGAAAAGATTCGGAACTCGCCCTCACGGACGTCATGGATCAGTGACACCTCGGGGTCGACCCTGCTCTTCCTGCGGAGATCATACACCAAATCCACCAACTCTTCAATCTTGTTGGCGACACCGACCCACGTTCCATTAATGAAGATCTTGGATGTGCTCTGCGAGTTTGACGGTTCATATTCCTCGAGCACGTCCATCCCGCGTGCCACGAGGAAGTCGTAGATGGGCTCCGCAGGGGTGCCGACGCTGACCATGCACATCAGGGACAGGTTCTTCACCAGACCACAAGCCTGGCCCTCGGGCGTCTCTGCAGGACACACGAGACCCCAGTGGGTGTTGTGAAGCTGTCGGGGCTTCGCCAGCTTTCCATCTCTCCCGATAGGAGTGTTGGTTCGCCTCAAGTGGGACAGGGTCGAGGCAAATGTGTATCTGTTCAACACTTGCGACACACCGGCCGTCGAGCTAGCGGCCTTCTTCTGGTCTCCCCAGTTGCCAGTTGCCAGCGAGTACTTCAGTCCGTTTGTGAGCGTGTTGGGCTTGAGCGAAGCAGTAAGGTCAAAGTCCCTTCCTGCGTCGATGCACCGCCTCAGGCCTCCCATCATGTCGTTGGTGAGCTTGCGGATGATGCCGCGGAAAAGCTTTGCCAACAGGGGACCGGCCAGATCCAGACGCTTTTTACCAAAGTGGTCTCGGTCATCGACATCGCGACGGCCGAGAGCACACTGCAGGATTTTGTGCACCATGTAGCCGAGGAAAAAGGCCTTGCGCGTCTCGCAACCCTCGGCCTGCGAAATGTGCGGGAGCGTGTCTTTTTGCAGAATGTCTCGTGCCACTTTGAGACGAAGATGCCTGCTGTTTGAGTGGCCGCCGTCCTTGCCGACACGCTTCGCAATAAAGTCAAGGGCGACCTCGCGGTCCTGGATGCAAAAGGCCTCCTCGATACTGGGTCGCAGCATCTCCAACATTTGTGTGTCGTTCTTGTCCAGAACGATGTGGTTGAGAATGTCCTCGTCGGAGACCACTCCGAGTGCTCGGAAGACGATGGCAATCGGCAGATCACCACTCGTGTACGGTAGGTTGATGTGGATTGTCTGACCGAATGACCCACGAGTGCTGTCTCCCTTGGACGTCAACTTCATGGTCAGGGTCGAGACAAGACGAGAGCCCTTCTCCAAGGCACTACGGATCTCGGCCTGGTATAGGTATTTGTTCGGCTGGGCCTTTTTGAAGACCTGTACGATATTGGCAGCGGATCGCTCCTGTGCGATCAGGACTTTTTCACTGCCGTTGATGATAAAGTAGCCGCCCTGGTCATAAGGGCACTCGTTGAGGAGGAACAGTTCCGACTCGGGCTGGCTGCGCAGGTAGCAGATTCGACTCTTTACCATGACGGGGATCTTGCCGATGTATATCATGTCGGCCATCTTTTCGCCCGAAATCTTCTCGTCCGGGTTGTTTGACTTGTCCCTGTCGAGCTCCCAACGAATGGTGGTGGGATGTTCGTTTGTCCTCTGCATCTCCTCGCGCTGTTCATCGTTCAACTCGTGCAGCGGGATGTCCTCCTCGACTGCGACGTTGACCTTCTTGGTGAGCTTGACATAAAGCGGGCAGGAGTAGGTCAAGTTCCTGTCACGGCACTCGTACGGCACCAGGGTGCTGACCTTGCCGTCTGTCTCCTTGACGGTGGGCTGGGTCACGAGGATGTTGCCCAGCATGATCTCGTAGCGGCGCAACCGGATCGGTCTGCCCTCGAAGGTGTCGGGCGGGTTTGGGTTGTCCAGGGTGAGGACCGAGTATTCGTCGATGATTCCTTGGATGGTGGATGTGGTGAACTCATTGTACGAGTCGATCTGCTGGGACACCAGGCCCTTTTCGTCAAAGTAGGACGAGATGACATTCCAGCAGTCTTCGGCGGTGATCTCGTCGTCGTTCTCGGGGTCGTAATCGCCCGCCTCGTAGTCGGCGTAGTCGTCCATCTCGCCGTATTGCGCCATTTCGGATGGCAGGGACGCGCAGGTGTCGGTCGGTGCTTGGTCGGGACTGAAGTTGCCGCGTTGACCTGGCGACTCGAGGTGAAGCCAAGCTGATTTCCAAGCAGCGTTCAGGCTTGTGTGCGCAACCGGAGCGCGGCTCGGAGCGACGCCAGGCCGAACGTCGAAGTAGCTTGAAGATGAAGGTGTCGCCTTGTAGCTCTGTTTGAGAGGTGTCGGCAGGTCTGGCGATGATAACCTTGGCCGTGTTGCCGTTGGAGACAATGTGGTGTTGATGGCGGCTCGGGGGCGGAATGTTCTTTCTCAAAGATGTGGATTAGGGATCAAGGCGACGCGCCGGGATGCGCTAGGCCCAGAAGGGGATAGCGGGTGGGTGGGGCAATTACGTGAACAAAGTTTATTGA
>JARHUK010000320.1:5965-28712 GCA_031001725.1 Pseudopyricularia javanii
GGCAAGCAACGACCGCAAAGTGGGGCCGCCAGAACGTTCCCGCTTATCGGTCTCTTATCGGGACTACTTTCCAGGGGTGTGCACTGGTCGTCAGCTTGCTCCCGGAGCGTGTCCATCACGGTACGATAGCAAGTCGGAGTAGGCGCTTCTTTGATTTCGATAATCGGCACGCCCTTTGTTGTGCCGTTCCAAAAACGTCAACCTTGGAACCCAAATTTTCCAGACAGGCCAAGTTTGGCGGCACCATGTTTAACAAAGAAGCCAACGCCGAGGCCGCCGCGGCGCACCAGGCCCTCATCGAACAGCTCGACAACCACTCGGTCCACAAGTCCTTCCGTAACCCGTCGTGGAAGCCCAACCAGCGCCGCAACAAGAACATCAAGACCATCCTCATGGACGCCTCCCGCAAGGAGGCCTCCGTTATCGCGACCCCGCAGGACCACAGCGGCGCCGCCACGCCCGGCGGCGGTGCCGACGACAACGGCCTCTCCACGAGCGGCCAGTCCACCCCGGCGGCCACCAACGGCGGCAGCAGCGGCAGCCTGCAACCGAACCTCGCGCAGGCGTCGCGGAGCCTAAGCAAGCTCGTGCTGGAGAAGAACCTCCGATCCGCCGCTTCGGGGCCGGCGGGGCCCTCTGCGCCCAGTGCTACCTACACAAACATAGAGAGCGCGCCGTCCATGGCCCCCATGAAGCGCTACTGTGACATTACGGGGCTGCCGGCGCCGTACAACGACCCCAAGACGAGGCTGCGGTACCACAACAAGGAGGTCTTTGGCATCATCCGCGGCTTCTCCTCCGGGGTGGCAGAGCAGTTCTTGGAGGCTAGGGGAGCACACACGGTGCTCAAGTAGCGAGAGAGAGGGGAAACCGGTACAAGGAACCATTTGGCGTGGCGTTCAGGATCAAAGGCGTATTATTCACAAGACAATTTACACTTTCGGGCGGGATTGCTTTATTACTTTAACGATATTTTATTGTTACATGGACGAAGTGTCAGACCAACAAAGTCAAGCTTCAGCTATACACCTGCCACCTTTCGATGACAGGATGAAAATTGACGCTCCGGCTTAATCGTGATCGTTGTTTGTTCTATGCCTGTATCAGACAGACCACCGAGGCGTTGGAGTAACGACCCTCAGTTACCATAGCTGCGAAGCTAGGCCGCCGCGGCAAATGCTTGTAAAGCCAATATCGTGTGGTATGAAGAGGGAAACCAACCTACCTGAAGTGCCCAATCCGAACAAAAGTCTCGAAAACAATGAGACTGCGTGCTGACCTTTCGGCCACATACGAGAATATTGAAAGATGGGATGGACACTGTTGAATGCAGGCTTACGACGGCTGTTCAGATTGTCGAGCGCGATGCGCAAGGGATCTGAGCATAGGTTGGGACTGCAAACTACAGTCGGCAAGTGTTTTTGGGGTGAAAGATGAACGACGGTGGGCGGCTAACGACGTTCGTGCAGGATTTTCTGCTTTTCGCATACAGCGAACGGCTCTCAGGCCCACATGCACAGTGTGCGTCCGATATCCATATGACATAGACCCAGACAATGACGGACCAGGGGTCGCGACGTGTTATCGTTTGTAGCAAAGTACTTTTTCGTGGCCGCAGCTCATACTACGTGGTAAATCGACGACGATAGACCCAATTGCAGGCGCAACTACCTACCTAACCAGCAACTTTCTTCACAACGACACCATCATCAGCGCAAACTTCCTCTCCCCGAGTAACCCTCCACAGGCATCCAGAGATAGGGTTCAAATATGCCTTCCATGTGGTTATCGGATTCCCAAAGTAAGTCGCATGCGTACTAGACCTTATCCAGTCGCCGCGCATTCCTCTCATGCCTGGCCTTGCTAACAATCACCTCTTTTCGAGTATAGAGATTGGGGTTGCCTTCTGCTCTGGCGGTAGGTACGCGCGCATCCCCATGATCCGCGCCTACGTCCGGATGCCGTAGCTAACTCGGCCGGCCGGCGTCTTGCAGGAGGCTTCTTCCTGATCGGAGGAGTGATGTTATTCTTTGACCGCGCAATGTGCGTAGCTTCTTCCTCCCATCGCACTACACACACATACCTCCACTTCGAAACATCATGTATACAGCGGCTAACGAGGCTCCTCAACCTGCAGGCTTGCCATGGGAAACGTACGATACTCCGCCGTCTCTGAACACCCTCGATCGAGCGGAAGCTGACACTGCCCCCGGACGACGACAAAACTACAGATCCTCTTCCTCATCGGCCTGACGATAATCATTGGCCCGCAAAAGACGTTGCTCTTCTTCGCGCGCAAGCAAAAGGCCAAGGGCACGGCTGCCTTCTTCCTCGGCCTCCTGCTCATCCTGATGAGGTGGCCACTGATAGGCTTCCTCGTCGAGCTTTATGGCATCGTGATCCTCTTTGGCGACTTCCTCGGCACCATCGCTGGCTTTGCGAGGGGCGTGCCCGTCGTGGGGCCGTACATAGGCCTGGTTGTTGACCGGCTCGGCCTCGGCGGCCGGAATAGCGACTTGCCGGTTTGAGGGCGCAAGCGAAATCCCCACGGTGAACCGCCAGCAGATATCTCGTGGTCGGTAGCCACCAAACACATGACACAGCTGTGAAATCTGCTTGAAAGGGGGCATGTGGAGTTTGCCAGCATGGGAAAGACGATGCACTTCGGGGACTTTCTGGGGGCGTTTCAGGCAACAAAATACCCAGACTTTCACAGCACACTAGCGCAGTGACATGTCATCGTTGATATATTCGCTAAAATATTATACGGGAATCTACTAGAATCACCACTACGGAGCATCTGTACTGTTGTCAACACCCGAAAAGGTGAGGCCGGTAATAAGTCAGAATGTCAAGCAATATCCAAAGGCGATACGACCACAAGGCTTGAATCCTCAAACAACGGCGCTCATTTACTATATTCCAGGTTCCTTGATGGATCTGCGACCGGGACTTTATGGCGTGATCTGGGCGTTATATTGCATTCAGGCCAAAGTTTGCGTTTTTTTTCGGCCGGTGTCTAATGACCATTATCGAAACACCTTTGACAACCATCGCAACCGCCGCATCGTGCTCTAGTTATGCACCGCCCATCCGCTTCTTAGAATCCCAGAGGCTTCAGGTAGTCCACCAGCGTGCCGATAGTCGACGATGCGTTTCCGGCCTGCGTGTTCTCATTGTGGTGGCCGACCAGGATAGCCTGTTGCGTCTTTGCGATGGCGACGCCGGAACGGCCCTATACATCACGACATGGTTGTGTCGTCAGCACATGATGGACCGAGAGTCCCGCGCCACATCCCGGCTGCCAACGGCTCCATGGGACAACGTTACCTGTCTAGCGTAGATGGTGTTTTCGTCGATCTTGGTCACGACGTAGCGCTCCTTGCCGATGTAGAGTCCCTCAGCGTGAGCCTTGTCGTGCGCACCGGGGGCGTTGGCCAGAATGTCTGCGATGGCCTTCATCTCGGGAAGCTCGATCTGTATGGTTGTCAGCTCGGTTCCCTACTGGTGTGGCGGTTATGTTTGCTCGTCCCCTCAGTCGGAAGCGCATACCGTGAAGCCGGCCGTTGTGGCCCAGGCGCTGTCTCCAGCGGCGCTGATGATGGCGGCCTTGTCGATGTGGCCCGAGCCGACGAGGCTGGTTTGCGTCGAGGGTTTGCTTGTTAGTCAAGACGTATATTATCGCATGGGGAGGGTGTGTCGGCGGCTAGATCCGGACTGGGCCTCCCTCCGCTCCGATGTGATATGCCCAGGTCCATCCAACTACGTCTTAGTCTAGGCAGGTAGGTAATCATACCTCTGGTCAACGTATGCTGGGGGCACCGAGACAAGTCCGTTAGCATATGTAGCTCCGACAAAAGACGGCCATGTGAGGGGTGTACAGGGATGAGGCAATGAAATCGGTGTGACGTCTTCCGTCTTTCGCATTACCTTGCCACGACATTCTTGGAGATGTTTTGTTTTTTTGTTGTAGTGTGTGGTTGTGGTGGGAAAAAAGTGTGGAAACGGAGATCTCGGTAGCTTTGTTTTGATATCGAAGAAAAAACGGATGCTGGGTCCAGTCACCGGGATTGGGGAAGCAGCAGCAGTAAAAAGATGAGAGTATGGTCGCAGGAAAGAAAATGGGCTCTCTCGCTTGGTGCTTGGTCGGAAGGTGAGTGAGTTGTCGTGGGTCACCACCACTACCACCACCACCTTGAGACTCCTCTGGCGCGGGGCATTTCTCGCCAGCCCGAACTTACTGCAACAAATTTGGGGAGCGCGTCGAGTTGGATAGCTGAGTCAGCTGTTGCGTCAGCGGGGCCATGGAGGGGAGAGAAGAGGACTCGCGGGTAGATTGGAGGGGATCATCTTCAGCAACGAGGTTACGAGGATGTGTACGCTAACAAGTACAAGTCGATGTTTGTCGCTTTTCTCACCTCCCTTTGAACGCTGAGCATTGACTTTTTGATTATAGTCTATGGAGGCCTTTTTCCCCCAGCAATTCCAAGTATGGATTAGCTCAAGTGTTGATAAGGCATCGAGGTATTATGTCACAATGTTTAGCTACCCTGCATCTACCCAAACTGGCTCGCTGTGGAACAATTATCATCACCACCACAAAACAGAAAGGCCTGGATTACTTGTAGGCAATATAGCTTGAGGAGTGGCTACCCAAAAGCAGAAGAATTAGCTGGCTTTTCACGACTTTAGTCATGCCGATCGCCGACACCCAAACATGTTTATCAGCCCCAGCACTCGCGATCCCATCGGCAAAGCTCTGGCCAGAAGACGGTCCAGGCGATGACGGCCCTTTCATGGCCAGGGTATGCCTCGCTGCACCAAAAAGAATCCGGAGCTATTTGAAGCCGATCCCATCAAGTGGCGCAGTCGACCGCGGGCGACCGAGGATTCCTGACACGGCTGTGATCATGTGCTTGCACAAGGCGGACTGGTTCCCTGTGACTTATGCAGCTGCAGGTGTCACGAATCAGTCCTGGGAGCTCAAGAACGCTGGATCAACTTCCTGGGGACTGCTACAACAAGGTTCAAATGGAAAGCGTTTGGTAGTGATGATGATGATGGTGGTGGTGGCCCATGGTACCTTGCAGACACCTGCCAGGCTGCTTTATGTAAATGCAAGCCTCACAGCATGCAACCCCCAGCCAGGGGTCGGTGGGCGAAAGACGGAGCTTTAACAGCAAATAGAACCCGAAAGCCATGAATTCGGTGGGTTTGCTAGACTAGCCACAACGATGCGAGTTCTGCATGCGCATAGCAAACTTTGTCTCATGGCGAGCCCAAGGGTTATGCGATGGATCAGCATCTCCATTAGTGGTGGGACAAAGGAGGGTAGGGGTAGACCGCGATCTGTGTCGATTAACCGGGAGTGAGGTTCGCTTCAAGGCCAAACAAACTCTGGGTCATTCGGCTGCTGCTAATAGAAACTTATGGTTGCTGGGCTGGAATAGAAAGCGCAATTCTGAGTAAATATGTATGTAATTACCGCCTTTGGGTCAACGAACGCCTCGAGTCCACGATATCTCGCGTGGGAGCACGTGCCATAGATTTCCATTCAACATGTTTCACCGTGCCGGATTTGGCGTCCAGGGATTCGACTGTCTCACCTCATGGGGGCATTTTGAATCAGGGGACCAACTTGTTTCCTCTGCGCGTGGGAACCGGTCGGCAATTCTGACATTGTCCTCGGGCATCCGCGACAGACTCTTGGGTTAGTGAACGACAGGGCAACTGCAACCAACATCACGCTGGGACTTCACATATTTTGCATCATCAGGGTATGACTGCAGCGAATGCGCCTCGCGCGTCCCGTCCCGAAGCCGTTCAGGGCCATTTTTTTTTTATTCTTAACAAGCGCCACGGCTGGTCGTCCGATACGCGACCGTTGACAGCAGCTCCACCACTAAAAGATGCTCGCTTCCATCAGCCCAAGCCCAGTCTCCCCCTGGCCCAGATTTTCCGATTCCAGGAAACGGCCGCGGCAGGCAGACTCAGTGTGGGGTGTTGACCGCGTTAAGTGCTTCTCTCGTGAAAGTAAATCAGCAGAAGGGGGACAAGCGCTGCAGACCTCCTCTAATTTCCGTCTCTTTTCATCAGCCAGGGTTTCAGGACAAAGTCTCGAGGCGAGAGTGTGGGGGCGAACCCGGGACGGACAAAGAGGGTTGCATCTCGTCAGTGCCTTGCTGTCCAAGACCCTTGTACGGCTGCCAGGTACACATTAACCATAGCAACAGGTAGCATCGCAGGCGGCTCTTTGAGTGTCCGGGATGTATCAGATTATTCTTTGCCTATGTCTTGCTCAAAGTAACTTGGGGTCGAGGTTCAACATTGGGTGGGTTCTTGGTTGACTCGACTCGTCTTTTACAATTGTTTGCCATATGCTGTTGTATGTAGTGTTCTCGCTTTCTCTTCTCAAGCCTCCCTTTAAACATGCGATATATATTGAGCGTTCCCTTGGTCGAACACGGATCAAACCAAATCCTCGGCCAAGACACCTTATAACGCTTTTCGGTATTGATCTGTCAGTCGCAGAGAGAAAAGCACGGCGCTCGCCTGGCTCATATGTGAATATCTGAAACCTGGCTCTGGTGTCAACGGTGGGTGAGTGAGTGAGTGAGTGCCTCTCTCTCTCTCTCACCGTCACCATATCTTTGTGCAAAACTCTATCTCCCACTCGTTGGTTTTTCTGGGTGGACACAGAACGGAAGTCCTTCTTCATCATGCCACAACCAAAGTCGCTCCCCGTCCATCGCACCATTTCCAACCTTGACCCAGCGTTGGAACCCCTGTCTGTGGCCCCTGGCAGAGGCCGAGACTTGAGGACCCCAGGATCCCTATGTCGATCATTCTGCACGAAAATAACCGTCCTTGAATCTCAAACGGACAGGGCTGGAAAACTCTGGCTGCGCGCCGCCCACCCCTGGCGTTGATGCCCCTTTCTGGAACAAATCGCTTTGTCTTCTTTAGTTGCTTCTTACTCACGCGCGTTGGTGGATGGCATGGAAAGCGCGCCTTGCGCCTATCATCACGGCTGTCTAAAAAAAGTACGCTGATAGTACAAAGAAGAAGAACACAAGGCTATCACCAGATTCAGTAATAATGTATCTGCTTTCAGCCATGTATGCCGTCTATTGATCCATCTATGTCCCCGGTACGCATTTAACATCATTCTCGGCCCGTCGACGGATGATGGGAAGAAAGTCTCGTACACACGGCTGATGCCTTGATCGTCGACGTCGCTGCAACCTAACCTCGGACGAACAACAATACGTCCAAGAACATGGAGGGATATGTAAAGTGGGTGCCCGCCGCCTGATGTTTTCTGTCCTTAATCGTGCAATCGCCTGTTTTCTCTCTTTTTTTTATTGTTCGCCACGACCGTATACGATATTATACGCTTGTTTCGATAAACTTGTCAGTTTCTTCCCAGTCGGCATACACAAGAACCAATCGTCCCTTTGGCGTCCGGTCCGACAAGTTGAGACGCTCGTCATTGCGGTCCCCGGGAATTTTCCTCTGAAACATTGAGAGGACGAGCAGCAACCAGTGTCAGCATCCCTCGGTTTTCTTTTCTTCTTTCTTTTTTTTTTTCGCAAGCTTCCGTCCTTTTCCCATCCGTGTGTCTTGTGTCCGAACGCCTGACTGCATATGCAGTACGCAGCCGTGACAACAAGCGCGTCCATCAGCAGACGCAAGCAAGCAAGTGACGGGAGAGGGCTATGGGGAAAAGAGGAAATAGAATGAAAAAACAAGGTTGAGTGACTGCGCGGTGCATTGACCGAACGTGCAGGACGCAAGGAAGCAAAGAAATCACCAAGGACTCTGTCCCCCCCTCACAGGTGAACGTTCGTTCACATTTGCTCGGCCGAGCACCTAGACAGTAATACATACACGCACACACACACACACACACACACACACACACACAAGTCAGCAGCAGCACTGATAGTTACCCTAGTTTACTTGGTACTGCATCGGGATCGCCGGCAAAGACTGGCCGGACAAACTGCCAGCCCAGGTCATGCTGGGAATCGTCAACCGTTCCATGAATGGAAGTGGCACCGGGACCGGGGGCCTTCACACCTCGTCGCCACCCATGCCCATGCCCATGCACGGCCGCACCCCCTCCGCTGTCGAACCAGGCCTGCCCCTGCACCGCACGCTCCCTGGTCTTGTTCATAATGAGCCCTTCCCCGCTGGCCCATCGGACGGCCGCTATGCCTACACCAGTCGTCCACTTCCTCGTCTACCACCAAAAGTTGTCAAAATCTCAGTCATGCCATCGCCGCCTCGACCGAGCACGTCTTCTGGCAAGCCAACCACCTACGGCCGGGACATTGACACGACCATGAACCAGAGGATGTCGAGGGACGACATGTCCCTGAGGCTAGCCACCGGCCGGGCCATCGACTACTCACAGAGGATCTCGAGGGACGATTCTTTCCTGGCCGACAGGCCGCAGCCGACGTGGAGGCCAGGATTCCACGTCCCTAACAGGGGCCAGTTGACGCCGGACCTGTCCAGCAGGGACCTGTCGCCGCCGTACTTCGCGCCGCCCTATGCTCGGCGGGAGACGCCGGATTCGTTTCGGTCAGCCGAGATCCCCATAGGAATGGCCATTGGAAGCCCGACACAAGCCCCTTTGGGCCACACTCCATCAAGTCTCGTCAACAGCTGGCAACCACAAGTGATACCGACCCAGGAGTCCAGGCGGGATACTATGCTGCCCAAGCCGCCGACACCACCGGCTTTCGAACCGACAACGCTCAAACCAGCCAAGACGGGGAGGCGTAGGCTGTTTGGGCTGTTTGGGAAGAAGCACGTCGAGGAGAAGACGACTTCACCCTCACGCACTCCGTCCTCTGTCGAGTCCAGATCTCCAACTTCTTCTTCCAGTCAGGATCAACGCTCACCACCCACAAGGAGCAACACTTCAGCCGGCGCCAGCGCTTCAAAGTACAAACCTTTGATTGCCAGGACAAACACCGAGCCTGTGGCCAGCATGCAACATCCGCGGCGAAAAATCAGCAACCCCGTGCCCATCTCAAACTCGATCGACTTTCCTCCTCCTTACCGACCACAACCAACACAGGCACGCCCAGAATTCCAGGTGAATTCGAGCCGGGCCACGGCCCTGCCTCCTCCCGCACCTTTTCCAGGCGCTGGTGATCGCCCGTTCCTCAATGTTGAGATCCCACACGTGAAGATGGAGAGGTACAGCGTTATGTTCAGCGGCTTGCTGAACCCCCAGGACTCGACGTCTCTCCTCGCCCGCCGGCAAGCGGCCCTCGATAAGCTAAAGAAAATCAATGAGCGTGTCGAGAAGGAGGAGGAGGAAAAGCAGAGGTTCCAGCAACGTCGTGAAACATCGTCGCGGCCGACACCTACGCAGTCTCCGTCGATTTCTCTCTTTCCGCCCACCACCACAAGCCGATCTGCAGCCCCGTCCGAAGGACCGTATTCGCCAAGGATTCGGTCCAACACAGCCCCGGCAACACTGGCCTCGCCGAAAACGTCACTTTTTAGCTCCCGTTCAGACCATCAAAGGGACTCGAACAGAGCCCACAAAGTCAGCCAGTCGGTTGGGTCGCCGAGGCAGTCGAACTTCAGTGCGAGGGCGACGCAGTTCGGGCACGAGCATTCCAACCTTTACCTGGAATCCCCAATCACCCCGGGCTCTCCGGAATACGACAGCGAGCCGCGGACGGCTGTACGGGCGTACGCGCCCGCGATAGCGGAGCCGCAGTGGCAGATGGTGACCCCGCCAAGCTCGGCCGCCACACTGTCGAGCACGGGCAGCAGCACGCACAAGCGGCCGCCGTCGTCATCCACCTCCTCCGAGGCAACAAACATCACCAGGCCCTCTGTCGACGCCGAAGAGACGGAAAAAGCGCTTACAGCCGCGGCGGGCATCTCGATCGCCAGGCAGATCAGCCTATCCCGCCGGCAGAGACAGATGCTGAGGCCACTGCAGACCAGCGCCACTCGGGATCGTGTGGCGGCCCAGGCCCCCAACGGCAGTGCGAGGAGGCCGGCGCCCACGCCCTCGCCCGCAAAGATCAGCCCTGTCAAGCTCGGCAAGAACGAGCGCCTGTCAGAGACCAAATCGTCGACGCCGACGCTCATACACCCGCCCAAGCAGTACCTGTCGGCTGAGCAGCTGCTCTCCCACCGGAAGAGCGAGCAGGTCATTCTGGAAGCCGCCTGAGACGTTTTAGTCCTGCTACGTGGCGGATAATCGCTTTACTTCTTACAATCCTTTCGGTGTTTCTTCTGATATACCCCCTATATATGTGGTTCTAGTATCTTCCAACTGTTACGTTTGACTTTCCTTTTGTCACTTTCTGATTTTCAGCAATCACCTCTTTTTGGGTAGCGATTCCTGAGCGGTTTTCTGGTTGGTTGGTTTGTTTTGAGGCGCTTGGAAGGGGGGGATTAATGGTTTAAAGAAAACTTTTCTACTGTTACACACCGCAGCTGGTCTCGACATTCCTTTTCTTTTTTGATATCCAGTTTCGGTTTTCTTTGCTGCGCTTGGCGGTTTGGGTTTGCTTGTCATTCAACGCACGACTAGGGGTTGTCTTTTTTTCTTTCTTTCTCAAGGGCATTGCCTATGGTTGCTTGTCTTGCTCACGGAGGCGGCGTCCTCCTTTTCTCTGAACCCCTTTACTTTCTCATTTTTGTCGTACAAATATTGGTAACTACATAATGCTTCCCATTGCCAGTGTCCTGGGGTAGGGCTGGCCGCATAGCACATAGTTTCTTGACATATACCTTGTATACAGTCTTTGGGCTGGGATCTGAAGCCTGAAAATAGAATTTCTACATTACTTGGCAACCAACCAATCTTTGACGGAAAGCAGTCCGCTCCACGTGCATTTTGACACGAGTTTTTTTTGTTTGTCTATCATGGACTTGTTCTAGGCATGCAAATAGAGGTCTTCTGGCTACACTCTCGTGTCAAGGGTAGCGATCAAGTTACACTATGTTCGATCTCTGGAAGGTTCGCAACCCAGACTAATGTATCCCATATTCTTGTCTTTTAACAATTCGGATGACCAGGAGGGGGTTATCGGGGGAATGCATGGGAGACCCGGTGCCCAAAATAAAACCGCGCCACCTTACGCATGAATGCAAGCATGTCGATTTGCTCAAGGCCAACCACGCCTTCGGGAATCTTACCGCTCGGGTATTCTAGCCAAAAAGCCCTCCCCCTTTCCGATCGTAACACATGGGTAGGCGGAAGCGGACTCGTAGATAGTTGTAGTGGTAAACGGCGCTGGCAGCCTTCCGGAACCCTGACAGCTCCGCAGAGTTAGGGAGCAAAAAAGGACCCGTTGGTTTTGACTGCTTGCGTGGCCTGATGACTGCTGAAAGTACTCGGGAGAACACATCGAGCGAGATCAGATGCTATTGAATTCATTGCTTGACCTCTATTTTGTTCATACAGTTCTCGAATCTCTTCGATTCACGGTCCGAACCTTCTGCAGCGCCAACTCAATGCATGGAACTCGACTACGAATAGGACCGAACTCTTTGTAAGCAGCAAGAACTGTTGAGACGAGAATTTTGTGGGACACTCTACTGTAGGTTACCTAGGTACCTAGGCAGGTGAAGGTACCGTAGCTAAGCTTTGTATCTTTGACTTTGGGTAACCGGACGGAAATCTGGTTTTTGGCTTTCGCACAGCACTAATGACCTGCCGAACCACATTCATGTGACCGTGTCCGTATAGGCAGGCAGCATTTTAATGGTTCAGGGACTGTGCAAGTGCACTACGACTGACTGGGAGCTGGTTGACAATGAGCTGCAAAGCGCATGTAAACGCAGTTATATTAGACTAGACGCGTGTCGCTGCCACGCGTAGTTGGTGGCTTGGTCACAAGAGACATGCAGTATCAAAGATCCAAGAACGACTGAGCCGCCACGAGACAAGAACGCTGTGAACAAATGTATAGACATCACCAAAAAAACGTGCTGACATCGTTCTCTGCTCACATAACAACGCAGCACGAGTTCTGCTTCTTGGCTTGCGCTATATGGTTTGAAAGTCCATCGTCAGTGGCCGCCCTTGCAGTAAACTTCTCCACTGGGTATGAGTGTACTGACTGTAGAACATTTTGCTTTGAGCGCTCAAGCCGTCACTCTTGGCAACCAGGTCGTCGATCTTCTCGCCACGCTGCAGCACAGACTCTATGGTCTTGTGCAACACAATCTTGGTCTCGTCAAGCTCCTTCTGGATCTTGAGGATGCTGTCGGCGGCGTGCGGGTCCTGGTACGTGGTGATGTATTCCTTGAGCTCCGGAAAGGGGAGGGACGGCGCCCCCGTCGCCCAGGCGGAGCGCGGGTGCTTGGCCAGGAACTCATCGACGACCTTGGAGAGCAGCTGATGCGCCACGAGGGCCGGGTAGGCGTGGTCTGAAATGATGATTCCGCAGATGCCCTCGGTCCGGCCGTATGCGTGGAAGGTATACTCTGATGTCTCTGACGTCAGCACTCCGTCACGAGGTCGGGGATGGAAACGTGCCCGTTGCAAAAAGGGGTTGTTTACCGTTCTCCTCTACGTCCTGTCGTTGTCCTGGCTGTCAAGAGAGAATACCATCAGCACGTAAGCCCGCTTTTTTTCCTCTGGCAAACGGGGACACACCTTGGTCCGCTCTGCAACTGTCTTGGAGGTGAAGGTCATAAACTCGGCATAGCTATTGCGCAAAGCAGCCTGTTAGCGCCTTTGCTTCCTGTGCACGTGCCTGTGCCTGTGCTTGTGCTTTCGGAACAGGTTGTGATCCGGGGCTTGGGAAACGCACTTGGCGCGGGTGAAGCGTGAATACGCGCTCAACTCCTTCTCGGCGACAATTTCGTGTGCTGGCTTGGTGTCATTGCGGAAGATCTGTCACGGGACAGCCTCGTTAGCTCCGTGGACCAGTACTGCCATCTCTTCCATTGCATTGCCAATTTCTGCGAGTATATTGATTTTTTTTGTTCGGACCCATAGCGGATTGACGTACTCCGATGTAGTGCAGCTTCATGATGGCGGTATATCGGGGGTAGGAACAGTCGGTCAAGGGTCGCTCTTAGCGGGCTTTAATGTCGGTCAGGGGAAGGTCGCAGAGAGTCTCGTGTAGAAATTTCGCGGCTTCGTCGAGGATGTGGTAGCTGCACAATATCGAGATCAGTATGACAAGAGGTTGAAAGTGGAAAACACGAAGTTGGTTCCCGGCCCGGCGGTGCAGATGGGAGAAGGGGTTCATTGGGTAGTCGGCGCAAGATCAGGAGTCCGCAGCGCAACCGCCTAATCTTCCTTGGTGGCGTCACATGAATAGCCCGATGTATGACTGTTACAGCCGTGGTGGGGGCGGGCGCTGGCCTAACACCAGACAGACACAAGCACCAGCACAAGCACAAGCACCAAACCGCTCAGCGGAGGCCGCCCCTGCCGCCGCCCCGTTGGGGTCGGCCCCACTACTTGATGGTGGGGTCGTCGTTGAAGCTGCAGTTAACGCCAACGGCGGTGGGAGGAGCTTTGAGGCAAATCCCAATGAGGCACCACTCAATCTAGACGCCTCATACAACAACAGTGACTTGATAAAGGAAACTTGGAGTATCTCCAGAGATCCCGGTTGTATGCAGACTTCGGGAATCATCAAAGTCTTGGGCCCTTGGTCTACTTGATGTTTATATCTTCAAGCAAGGCCAATTTATCGCCTTCGGGGTGACTCAAGTTGAATCATCTGTCGGCGTAAGCTTCAAAAACACCATTGTTGACTCTGCTTTGTTAGGCGCCTAGGTTTTTTTCTAGCGCTGGAACTAAGTCTGACTGAACACGATCGAGCACTGCGAGACTATAATCCTCGAAACACCCAAAAACAATACAGGCTCACCCAGGGACTGTTGTTTACCGGCATAGCTGTGTCAACATTATACAATCCCGATATGGCGGACAATGTCAACAACAACATCGCTCAATGGCGGTTGCAGGTCGACACTATGAGGGCTGCCATTGCGGCACTGAACCTGCCCAAGGAACACAACGGAAAGACGGGCATTTTGGCCAATGGCTCCGATGAGGATGACCAAGACGACTTTTCTTCTGCGCAAAGTTCTGGCGCGGACGGTCATGATGTATGGGACTTCATATCAGACGACGAACTAGATGGGATTGACTTTGAGGATCAAGACTACTTTGCCGACGTGACAAGTAGCCGAGAGCTCCAAGGTGCCCCTTATGGTCTGCAATGGCTCACGATCAGATGTGACGACATTGCATCTCGCAAGGGCGGGCTCTCCTCAGATTCGTTAAACGACCAGGTCCTACGGCTCCTGGAATCAAGTCGATCTGAAGACGAGTTACAGTCATCCTTGACCGACTTGATTGGGTTCGACGACTTGGACTTTGTCATCGACCTCATCTCCCATCGCCAGGACATCTCAGCTGCATCCGCCGCATCAAAAACAGCGGACGTGACCTTTGAAGGACCTGGCGGCACCCGTCTGTTGAGCAGATCACAAAGAGAGGATGCTCTCCGCCAGCAAGATTTTAGACACAAGAATGCGGCATTGGCTACTGGTGTGTCGAGGGAGCCACAATATCCGCATGTGTATAAAACATTTAGTGCTGGCAATGCTTTGAGTCATTCCGGAAAGAAGTACGCTTTGCCAGTGGGAAGCCAGAGACATGAATTTCCCAAATATGAGGAATATTCTATCCCGGCAGGCAAGGCAGGAGGCCTCTGGCCAGGGCAGACCTTGGTTCAAATATCAGACCTCGACGGGCTTTGTCGACGGACTTTCAAGGGCTACCAAACACTTAACCGTATGCAAAGTCTTGTGTACCCGATTGCCTACAAGACGAATGAGAACATGCTAGTCTGCGCCCCTACCGGTGCGGTAAGTTGACGCCCAAGTTCTGCTCCTTGTATTCCATGTACTGACCAGTTATAGGGTAAAACTGACGCCGCGATGCTCACCATCTTACACACGGTTGGTCAATATGTCACACCAAATCCTCTGGAAAACATCACGGCAACAGAATTTGCCGTCCAGACAGAGGATTTCAAGATTGTGTATGTGGCGCCGATGAAAGCCTTGGCAGCCGAGATCACAGAGAAGCTGGGTAAGCGCCTCGCCTGGCTCGGCGTACGCTGTCGCGAGTACACCGGCGACATGCACCTCACCAAGACCGAGATTGTGCAGACCCAAATTATCGTGACGACGCCGGAGAAATGGGACGTCGTTACGAGAAAGGGAACAGGGGACACGGAACTTGTTCAAAAGGTCAGGCTGCTGATTATTGACGAGGTCCATATGCTTCACGATGAACGAGGCGCTGTCCTGGAGTCTTTGGTGGCGCGGACAGAGAGGCAGGTGGAAAGCACGCAGTCTCTCATCCGAATCGTTGGCTTGAGTGCCACGCTTCCAAACTATATCGACGTCGCAGATTTTCTCAAGGTGAACCGCATGCAGGGACTCTTTTATTTCGACGCTTCCTTCCGTCCGGTTCCGTTGGAGCAGCACTTTATTGGAGTCAAGGGCAAAGCCGGTACAAAACAGTCCAGGGAAAATCTTGATGAGGTGGCATTCGAAAAAGTCAGGGAAATGCTCGAACAGGATCACCAAGTCATGGTCTTCGTTCATTCCAGAAGAGACACTCTGCAGACTGCCAAGATGCTACACGAAAGGGCCGTCGACCAAGTGTGTCTCGACTTGTTCGATCCAAGCATGCATCCGAAGTACGACGCTGCCATCAGAGATATGAAATCTTGCAAAGCCAAAGAGCTTCGAGACTTGGTGCCAAAGGGGCTCGGAATTCATCACGCCGGCATGACACGCTCGGACCGCAACTTGATGGAGCGGCTCTTTGCTGAAGGCGTGCTAAAAGTCCTTTGCTGTACTGCTACACTAGCTTGGGGTGTGAACTTGCCAGCCGCTGCCGTTGTCATCAAAGGAACTCAAGTCTACAGTGCTCAGGAGGGCAAGTTTGTGGATCTTGGGATACTGGATGTCCTCCAAATCTTTGGGCGTGCTGGTAGACCCCAGTTTGAAGACACCGGTATCGGAATGATTTGCACAACCGCCGACAAGCTCTCTCACTACTTAACAGCTGTTACGGACCAGCTACCCATTGAGTCCCGTTTCTCGTCAAAGTTGGTTGACAACCTCAATGCCGAGATTGCTTTGGGAACTGTTACTTCAATCCCAGAGGCAGTTCAGTGGATTGGTTACTCTTATCTTTACGTCCGAATGCGAAAGAACCCCATGGCATATGGTATTGGCTGGGCCGAGTTTCAAGAAGACCCCGAGCTTGTGCAAAGACGTCGACAGCTCGCGATCCAAGCGGCGAAAACATTGCAAAAGTCCCAGATGGTCATTTTCAACGAGACAACCGAGGAGCTTCGAAGCAAGGATATTGGCCGTATTGCCAGCCAGTATTACATCCTCCATACCAGCATTCAGGTGTTCAACACAATGATGAGCCCATACGCAACTGAAGCTGACGTGCTCAAGATGATTGCCATGAGTGGGGAGTTTGACAACATTCAGTCGCGAGACAGCGAAGCCGTCGAGCTGACAAGAATGAGAGATAGCCGTGCGGTAGTCCCCTGTGACGTGGCAGGAGGTATAGACACTCCGCAGGCAAAGACCAACATTATTCTCCAGGCCTACATATCCAAGTTCCAGCCGGAGGATTTTGCCCTTACCAACGATCTCAACTATGTTGCTCAGCAAGCTGGACGAATCTGCAGGGCCATATTCATGATTGCTCTCAACCGACGTTGGGGTCACCAGTGCTTGGTACTCCTTACACTGGCAAAGTCTATTGAGAAACGAGTGTGGCCCTTTCAGCATCCACTTCATCAGTTTGAGCTGCCAAAGCCCATCCTCAACCAGCTTGACGCCAAGGAGTCTCTCAGCGTTGAGGCCATGAGAGATATGGAGGCAGCAGAGATAGGAAGTTTGGTACATAACCATGGAGCTGGGACAAAACTGGCCAACATGATTAGCAACTTCCCGACGGTGAGCGTTGAGGCTGAGATTGCGCCTCTAAATAGAGACGTTCTTCGGATCCGCCTCTATGTAACGCCTGATTTCCGATGGAACGACCGACTTCACGGGACTTCTGAGTCGTACTATATATGGGTTGAAAACTCGGAAACTTCCGAGATTTACCACCACGAATTCTTCATCCTCAGCCGCAGGAAGCTACATGACGACCACGAGCTGAACTTCACTATACCGCTCTCCGACCCTCTGCCGACCCAAATATACGTTCGAGCAGTTTCGGACAGGTGGCTCGGCGCCGAGACGGTGACTCCGGTCTCGTTTCAGCATCTTATTCGACCAGATACCGAGAGCGTTTACACAGACCTACTCAACCTCCAGCCCCTACCCATCAGCGCTCTCAAGAACCCTATTTTGGAAGATGTTTACGCTCAGCGCTTCCAGTACTTCAACCCAATGCAGACACAGATTTTTCATACGCTGTATCATACCCCAGCAAACGTTCTTCTGGGTTCACCAACCGGAAGTGGCAAGACTGTTGCTGCTGAGCTGGCAATGTGGTGGGCATTCCGCGAACGACCCGGTTCCAAAGTGGTTTATATCGCGCCGATGAAGGCGCTTGTGCGTGAGAGGGTGAAGGATTGGGGCGCTCGTTTGGCCCGTCCCATGGGCCTCAAGCTCGTTGAATTAACAGGCGACAATACACCCGACACGCGGACGATCAAAGATGCAGACGTCATTATCACCACTCCTGAAAAATGGGACGGTATCTCACGTAGCTGGCAGACGAGAGGCTACGTCCGCCAGGTTAGCCTGGTCATCATTGATGAGATCCATCTGCTAGCTGGTGACCGCGGTCCTATTCTCGAGATCATCGTCTCGCGTATGAACTACATTGCCGCTCAGACCGAGAAATCGGTCCGTCTGCTCGGAATGTCGACCGCATGTGCGAATGCGACCGACCTTGGTAACTGGCTCGGCGTCAAGGAAGGTCTGTTCAACTTCAGACACTCCGTGCGTCCTGTGCCGTTGGAGCTCTACATCGACGGGTTCCCTGAAGTCCGAGGCTTCTGCCCTTTGATGCAGTCCATGAACAGGCCTACATTTCTTGCTATCAAGAACCACAGCCCGACCAAGCCTGTGATTGTTTTTGTCCCATCGCGTCGTCAGACGCGCCTCACGGCAAAAGACCTCATAAATCTCTGCGGAATGGAAGACAACCCAAGGCGGTTCCTCAACATGGACGAAGATGACTTGCAGCTCAACCTGGCGCGGGTCAAGGATGAGGCTCTCAAGGAGGCAATCAGCTTTGGGATAGGTCTGCATCATGCTGGTCTTGTAGAGTCGGACAGGCAAATTGCTGAGGAGCTATTTCTCAACAACAAGATCCAGATCCTTATAGCCACAAGCACTCTGGCTTGGGGTGTCAACCTCCCAGCACATCTAGTCGTCGTCAAGGGCACACAGTTCTACGACGCCAAGATCGAAGGCTACAGGGACATGGACTTGACTGATGTCCTCCAGATGCTTGGGCGAGCCGGTCGGCCTCAGTTTGACAACTCTGGAGTGGCAAGAATCTTTACTCAAGACTCCAAAAAGGACTTTTACAAGCACTTCCTGCACACCGGTTTTCCAGTCGAAAGCACCTTGCATGCTGTGCTAGATAACCACTTGGGCGCTGAGATCTCTGCTGAAACGATCGTCACCAAGCAGGACGCACTCGACTACCTGACGTGGACTTTTTTCTTCCGACGCTTGCACAAAAACCCGTCGTATTACGGTCTTGAAATTCCTGTCGAGGAGCAAACTGGAATAGGCGCACAGCAGGCCGCCAACGACTACATAATCTCCATGATTGACAAGTCGCTTGACGAGCTTGCCGCCTCCAAGTGTGTCGAGGTCTATCCCAACGGCGACGTCGATCCCACGCCACTGGGCAAGATTATGAGCTACTACTACCTCTCACACAAAACCATCCGCAACCTTGTCAAGCAAGCCAGGGCGAGTGCCACGTTTGCCGACGCTCTTTCATGGATGTGTCAAGCTACCGAGTACGACGAATTGCCCGTTCGACACAATGAGGACCTCATCAATGCCGAGCTCTCCAAGGGCCTTCCTATTCCTGCTGGGGATTTGTTCGGGAGCTTGCCACTGTGGGATCCCCACGTCAAGGCCTTCCTTCTCGTTCAAGCACACATGTCGCGCATATCTCTTCCAATTACAGATTACGTCGGCGACCAAACCAGCGTCCTCGACCAGGCTATCCGTGTCACACAAGCATCCATCGATGTCATGACCGAACTTGGTCACCTTTCGAGCTGTCTCGAGATGATCAAAGTGCTTCAGTGCATCAAGTCAGCTCGTTGGCCTACTGATCCGCCATTGTCAATATTACCTGGTCTAGAACCTGAATCGCTCGCACGCCGCGGCAAAGGAGACATGACAATAGCAAGCCTGGTCGTTCTGCCAAACAAACAGTGGAGTAGCCTAGCGAAGGAGCTTGGTGTGCCCGTGAGTCAGCAGGCCAAGTTCCAGAGGGCTTTGTCGATACTACCCAATATTTCGGTAAAGGTCGAGAACGTTACGGCCGCGTCTCTCTCGGTCGTTCTGAAGCGCGCCAACCCTCTTTTGGACCGCGAGGCTAGGGTCTATGCGCCAAAGTACCCCAAGCCGCAGAGCGAGGGCTGGCTGGTGCTGGTCGGTGACGTCGCGACTGACGAGATCATTGCGGTCAAGCGAGTTGGCTGGTCTGCCAGGCCAGGCGCGTCCGGATTGGGGGCCGGATCTAGCCCTACTGCGAAGGCCGTGATCAGGCTCCCTGAACCGGACCCTAAAAGCGCGGTTGGGAGGAATGGGAGGAAACTGGATGTCATTGTCGTCAGCGACGCTTACGTGGGGTTGGAGTACCGTGTTGGCGATGTAGAGGTGCCGGCGCTGCCTACGGTTGATGGTATTAGCAAGAAGGGAGTAGATTAGAGTCAGGGTATCCGATCGATAGATACAAAAGTTATAGATAAGGTTTGACGAGAGAAAGTGCGTAGCGCGCCTCGTGCTGTAGCACTTTGATACCAGGGTGTGCCTGTAGTTTTTGAACGGGCGGCGGCAGGGACTAGTTAGCCGAAGGCAAAGCGAAGCGACGCCTAGAACCTTCAAGTCGATTGAGAAGGCTTGGTATTGATATTAATGTCGTCTAGATCTGTCCATAACTAGGCATCATGTTGTTTGCAGGTTACCTACCTAATGGGCTCGAGAAATATCAACACACAACTTTGGCAATACAAAATGCCACATGGGTTCGGTTTCATGACAGATACAGCAGGTCAGTGTAATAAAAAGATGTTCAAGTACAATATAAATCCATATCGGTAGCGTTAAAGCCACTGAGAAGCGATAAAGAAGAGGCTGGTAATATTACCGATCTGTATTTATATATCTCCTACCTACGAAGCACATGACCACCTATGTACTTGTGCTCATCGTTCAGGATCTGCATCAAGGAGGGACTTGGCAAACCCTCGGTTTCGTTTCTGAGGTCGCTGATGATAATTACGAGACAAGGGGGGTTGCAGGGGGGGATGATGTCTCAAGCTCTTGCTTTTTCTTGTTAGGAATTGGATGTTAATTGACATTTATTACAGTTGAGTGTCACGGCTAGACCGAGAAACAGAGAGTTATTATAACTAAGTTACTTGCAATATTATAGAAAGATCTCTGGAGAGGCCGGGTGGATATTTGTTATCGGTGTTTCTAAAAGGCTTGTCGGGGTGGGCCAGTTGAAGCAGCCAAGCTTGTTCATAGCGGACAAAACTGGTGATAGTTGAGCGGATTTTTGTATGTTGAGGCTATTAATAATAGCCGCGGTCGGAGAATTAACACAACATTTATAATTATAAAGTAGGGAATGTTAATAACTATCTGCTACCAGAAGGGGTCTCTGTAGAGTAAGAGGCACAAGAGCTCTCGAGAGTGGAGATAGAGACAATGTATTTTGCAGTCAACATTGGGATTTTGGGAATAGATACTTCTTTCTAGTCTTTTGAACTATTGATTTTGTCATTATGTAGGGGAATCACGTGTTCTAGGCTTGTTTAATATGTAGGCCACGGCTACGTACCTTGCCCCAGGGAAACCTCTTAGGCTCCGGGGCCGAGATACTTCTCCAGGTCGACATTGCTATAAAGCTGCTGACGAAGCCGCTCAGTCCTCCTCTTATCCTCCTCGGCCTTCTTGCGAACCTTGCCGGCGTCCAGCAGCCTCGGCTTCGGCTCCGGCTTCCTGTCCCTCTTCTTGCCGTCCTCGGGCGGCCCCTTCAGATCCAGACCCAAGCCCGCGTTGTCATCCCGGACGACGCCTTTGAGCGGGTACACGATCCCTTGGGCCTCGGCGCCCAGTCCCTTCCGGGAGTCCGGGTCCCAGCCGAACGACCGCAGGTACGTCAAGCCCATACGCGACCGGTCAAGGGCCGAGGGCGGGTGGGAGTGCTCTAGGCCGATCTGGTGCGCCATTGAGGCGCGGTGGCGGCGGAGGTCGTCCGCGCTGCCCCTGCCGGCGATGGGGAGGCCGCACGCCTCGCAGGTGATCTGTGGTGGTGATGGTGGTGGGGGAGGGGGTTTAGTGGTGTCGACACCAGCGGCAACATTGTCGGCTGCATCTTGAGTCTCTTTGGCCTCCCTGGCCTTGGCCTTGGCCATGACGATGCTCAGATATGTGTCGGCGGCGGATTGGCCGGCATTGGCCGGGGCCGGAGAAGGGCCCGCGACGACGGACTGCAGAGAAGACGAAGCGGGCACAAACTTGACGGGCTCCATGCGGATGCCGCTGCCAAAGGGCCGCCTGCGGTGGAGGGGTACCTCATCGACATCGTCTGGCTCGTCCTCGTCGCGGACGGGCGGCTCGGGATGCGACGGGGTCATCGTGGGAGAACGCTGATGTTTTGGTGGTGAATGCATCGTACGCCCGAGAGCATCTTTTTTTCCTTTTTTAATCTTATTTTATTTCTAAAAAAAAATCCACCACCCTTCCACTGCCTTGGTTGCTTGGTGGTGATGTTCAGACGGCTACGGTAAGGTTTCGGAGATACTATGCTAGGTGCAAAGCAATGGGGTGCGATGGGCGTTCAGTGGGACAGAGACAAAAGACCCGCCTTTAAGGTTCCACAAAATACTGGGGACGATACTCCAAGGCACGCCACGGCACGCCCACGCCGTGGCCCGGCATTTCACCCTAGAGCCTCACAGCACAGGTTCCATGTACAACATGTACATACACACGGCAGCTTCCATGACAGCAGCCACCGGGAACATGCTCTCTCCTTTTCTTTTCTTTTTTTTCTTTCTCTTTCTTTCTCTTTCTTTCTCCTCTCTCCCCTTAAAAAGCAAAACCGCCGCATGTGCCATGTTTGATACTCACCCGAAAAGAAAGACGAAAAAAATGTTGCCTCGTTGCCAACCCGTCCGAAAGGCTCGAAGGCCCGGTTGTATGTGTCTCAAAAAGGTCACGCTGGCAAAGCTTTTGTAGTTTCGTATGCAAGCCATAGAACACTTTGGATCGATCTTTACTTCTATCTCGGTTCTACTTGGCCTGGGTAACAGCAGCAACGAACCGGCCCGCCCAAGTGACACGCGTAGCCCGCATGAAGATCTACTTCGCTAGATGCGGATATGCAGGCTTGAAGCAGCCCTCGGTCGTGCTACGATGGGGAAGAATCAAGATGTGCACTGTACAAGGCCTGACCTGGTTCAGGGTATTGGGG